>PVKU01006852.1:0-96654 GCA_004027475.1 Anoura caudifer
AGAATATTGCAGGTTCACTTCATACTTTTTCTGCCCAGCCATAGAATCAACCATTTTCAGAGTAGTTTCTTATTCTTAACTTTTCTTTCTGCGTATCTTCTTTTTATGCATATCTGTATTATGCTAAGTGAAATAAGCCAGTCAGAGAAAGACAAACACCCTATGATTTCACTCATATGTGGAATCTAATGAACAAACTGAGCTAACAAGCAAAACAGGGACAGCATCATAGATGGAGAGCAGATGACAGATAGTGGGGAAGGTTAGGGGTGGAGGGATGGAGCAAAAAGAAAAAAAGACTCATGGACATGGACAACAGTGTGGTGATTGTGCAGGGAGGGATGTATAAGGGGACTAAATGGTAATAGGAAAAATACAATAAAGATTAAATAAAAAATAAATATGAGTAATACAGGTATTTTGATATTCAGATGTATCCATCAGTCATTTTTACAACTACTACAATGATAAAACAATACTCACTAAGCTAGCTTGAAGTCATTGTACACATTTCTAAATTGACTTCTTAATCCTTCCAAAAAAGATGACTTGAGTGCTAACGAAGATAAAAGATGAAGAAAAAGAAAAGAAAGGGAAAAAAATCTAAGAAACTAATAGAAACATTTTTTAGTACCTTTTCTATCAGGCACCAGGCTAAGTTCTTTCAGAGGTAACTTATTGTATCTCTCTGATGATTTCTCTGGCTGGAGATTATGATTCTCACTTAACAGAGAAGAAAACAGAGGTTCAGAATTTCAGTGACCTGTACTAACCTACACAGTAAGAGAGAGAACTAGAAATTGGACCTGTCTAGATCATATTTTAAAACAATCTTCCTCTACCCAATGATGCTTCCATACAATTTTAATGCTAATTCATATGCTAAATTTTATTTTTGTAATTGGCTACCTCTCTACAACTTACATAGTAGTTCTTGATTTACTCATTTCCGAAATACCAGAATACCTTATGCTCTGACAGATGATAAAGACTTTCCTTAGCTCTAAGGACAACCTGTTACAACAAACATCTTTCCTTGAATTAGGATTCACCACCTGCTTTTTTAGGTTAGCTTTATTTTCTGAACTGTGAAGCACTTGACATGTAACAGACAGCCTTTATTCAGCGGGTTGTTATTAATGTCTCTTTTAATAAACACTACTCTTGGTGTGTCCATTTTTTAAAGACTATAAAATTTGGAGGGGGGAGGTATGCAGTTCACTCATCAGTAGACAATTTTAGACAATAAGGAATTTTTTTGTTTCTAACAGGACAGAACTAAAATGTCTGATTATATAGCAAAGCAAGGTGATGGTTATGGTGTTTATTCTGTGTGTGAATTGATTACAGATCAAAACGTATGATGCAACTATGGATATGTCCTAGCAAGATTTTAAAAAGTCAGGATTCAGGCAGGGTGATGTGAAGCCTTTGTTAAAATAATGAATAAATAATTAGTCACAGGGCATCTAGTAACAGAGAATAGCTAACATTTGCACATTTTAAAAAGTGCATTCACATGCATTTGCATCTCAAAATAACCCTGTGAAGGCAAGTGGGTGCATCACCTCATTTTTATTTTATAAGTGAGGCGTATTGAAGTTCAGAGAGATGAAGTGACTTACCTAAGATCTCACAGCTAATACACTGGCAGTTGACTCTCAAATCCTGCTTAGTAGTCTTTATGCCACACAGTGATTAAAATGCTACAAATTATAGTTTTACTAGAATCTCTCTGGGCTTAATCAAATCAGTGTGAGCAGATGACAAAGTACATGAAATCCAATCCCACTTTATTCCATAAAGCCTCTTAATAAAAGTTGGAAGAAGCAATGTTTATTACATCATTTTAGTAGAAATTATGTTTTGTTTTCAAGTAGACCACAATATAATGTATGAAATGCATTTTGGCTGAATGAATAGCACTGTACCACAGAACTTTTTTTTCTCTGATGTTGTGTAGACAACTGTTACACCGTAGTAATCAATTAATCTGTTCTCTCATGTAAATAAGGATAAATGTAAACCCATTAGTAAGTAGAAGAGAACCGAAGGAGAATCATGGAATTGGAGTTCGCCTACGCACACCACTACCACACCACTACCACACTACACTTAGGTTACTAATCAGTGCTTATGACACAAGGGGTTTATTTGAGAATCACTTTGACATGTTATGGAAAATTTTATGCAGATATAATGGTCATTATATGCAGCGCTTATGACCAAATTCTTAAATATAATAGTCACTATCATATATTGAATACCTTATATATGCCAACTAGGTCTTAAAAGAGATATTAAAGAGATATGATTAAACAAATGGTGAAAATGGCGAGGTTGAGACTTGCGTGCGATCCAACATGCTCTGTTTCAGGGGTTGGGAGAGTAATTTGAGTGTTTCTATCAGGCAACAACATTACCAGACTTGAGCTTTAGAGGTGTTACTGCAGACAGTGATTGGGAGAAGGGCAGAAGGTGGTAACTAACAGAAAGCATGGAGACCCTTGAACCGAAAGAGCAATACCCTTACGATGGGCTATAAAAGATTCTGATACTGGAGAAATTTCCGTACTGCAATCATTTTCTCATATATCTGTCTTACACTGAAAAATCCTTGGTCATCTTTGTATTGCCAGTGCCTATGGTATTGCCTGGCTTTAGTAAGAGCTCAAGAAATGTTGTCTGAGTGAATAGATAAATTAATGAAAACCAGTATCTAATTTATTTTCTTTTGGTTCTCAATCCCATCCTCTATAAAATGGGGAGGTAAGGATCTATTTCATTACCTCCAGAATGTGACAAATAAATAGATGACTATTAATAAAGTGATATGTACATATTAGGAAGCAAGTAGACATGGGTGGCATTCTGGTGATTGGATGTATCACACAATTGATATCCAGTCGAAGCTTCCTTTATTTATCTCCATTTGCTCCATTTGAAATTATCTCCAAATTGCTTTGATAAAGATAGCTGGACTGAATTAAAAGTGTCTTTACGGAAGTCTTCAAATATTTATTAATTCTTTTTGCACAAGTAGACTAATTTGCAGATTTACCCACTCCTATATGAAACCAAGGCAGCGCTGGTTCAGTCAGATAATTTTCTCAATTTCATCTCTAGGAAATTAAATAAATTGCAAAAGTGGTGCATTGCTTTTGGAAACTCCCTTTCTGAGAAGAATGAAATTCTTCCCATAAGAGACTGTCACTGGTCTAAAAAGTAATTTTAAAAATAACTGGCTTTAATCTTATTGACTTACTTTCCTGACCACTGCTTTTCCTAACACTCTAGCATTGGGAAGACCAAGACATTTTCATGTTTCTGTGATTTAATTTGTTCTTTCTAATAGCACTATAAAAGTTCAAGGATACAGGTCTATACACACACAAAAATAAGAACTACATTTAGACACATGCTAGGGATACTTATGAACCCAAAAGATAGCATCTTAGAAAAAGAGAAAAAAGATGGATACATAATGAAGAAGGAGTATTAGATATTTTTTCCCCAACAGGAGATGCTAATTGGCAATGATGAAATATGCTGAAAAGTATGAGGGCAAAAGATTCTGAACCTTGCATTCAGGAAACCTGGAATCATTGTGGGGTTGAGTGGGAGGAGGACTCTTAAACACAAAAAAACTTGGAAAATATAAATATAAATATATGCATTATTTTCCTGAAAAATAATATGACTAAAAGATATGATCTAGCAAAATTAAAAATTCAAAAAGAGGAAGATGGCAGATACAGGAAACACTATGAGTAGAGAAACTGACAAAGTCCATCCTTCTACAAAAACAGGTTTTTTTCTAATGGATGTGCTGTGGGCATTTTGGGTGAGCAAATGCTTGTTTTATAGACTGTCCTACCTATTGCAACATGGCTAGCATCTCTGACCCTCAACCTTAAAGAAATAGTTCTGAGAACAGTGGCAAAACATTTTTTTAAAAAGTGAGTAAAAGACTGGAACAGTAATTCCAGCTGTATGTGGGTGGGAGGGTGATGTTACAGATAATATTTACTATGATTTATTGTTCCTATGAAGTTAATATCTCAATGAAAAAGATACAAATGTGACAAAAGACAGGGAATTATAAAGTAGATGTCATTCTAACCCTTGCTCTGTCTTTTCTAGACAGTTTTTTTAACTTTTCGGATATGCTACCAAAATATATTTATGAATGTGAGCATATTATATACATATATTCATCTATAGCTTCCTTTTCTCCACTTAATTTATACAGAGTATTTTTCAAATCAACACAAAAACATACCTTGAACTTGTTTTTCTTTTTTGTTTGCTCATTTTTTAAATGTTATATTATAAAAGACATGCATGCGAAACAGATGGAAGAATGGACTTTGATAGAAACTTACTGGCTCTGATGGGGTAATAAATGAGACGCACATCTCATTTATGCTGCCCTGGAAGAGCCAAGGCCTGAGCAGAGGTGAAATGTGGTAGAAGCGAGGCATTCTAGGCACAGGGAGCATAAGGCATGATTGCCCAACAGAAACTGATGGAACAAGGTAAGAGATAAGAGGCAGGCAAGACCTGGTCACGGTAGGCTTTGCTGGGTGAAAAGGAATGTGGACTTTATCTTAGAAATCATGTAGCAAATTCGAAGTATCTTCAAATGGCAAGTGATGAGACCAAGTTTGTGTTTTGGGATGACTGCTCTGCTGGCCGAACAGATTTGATCAGCTACAATCAGAAAAGAAGCAGCCGAAAAAGAGGCTACGGTAATGGCCTGAGATGGGAATGAAGGCTTGGACTATGGCACGTACACAAAGGAAAGGAAGGACTCTAGAGATACTTAGGAAGGAGAATACACAGGACTAGAGAGTTGTATGCAAGGGACAGGGGAAAGTTGAGTGTCAGGTTTATGATTTGAAAATACGGGTGATGGTAAAGATGAAATGAAAGTAGCGGGGAAGAAACATAATTCTATTTTGGACATGTCTGAGGGTTTTTCAGTTTTCTATAAGACGTCTGTGATGCCTTTATCAAGTGGTAATTGTACAATCTATGTCAAATGAATTCATGGGGGAAGATGAATTCATTAGGAAATATTGTGAACAGGCTCCACCGGTATTCAGCACTCTTTCCCTGTCATTCTCTGTGGTGAAGATGGTCTCCACACTCACATCCATTCTACCCGTAACCCCAGGGGATATTTCTAGCAGCAAAGATCTGGGAAGGGCTCCAATTGGCTTAGCTTTAATCAGCTTCATTTCTCAACCAATCAGCGATGGAAGAGGGGAGGTATTCTGATTGGTAGGGGCTGGGCTGACTCTTATAACATGGGTGGGAGTAGCGTTAGCCCCTCCCCCCCAAAAAAACCACACACACGTAGTGAGACCTCCCATAAGAAAGAAGCTTCTTATACTAGAATAAGGAGAGGTAAGAGGAGATATATAAGAGAGACAATTCCACACAATGGGCCTTAAACTAGGAGAGAACAGGCAAAAACTTTCATATTAGTAAAGTTTTGGATTACGATATAACATTAGATGTCCTGAAAATTTTAATGACAGGTGAGATTGTTCTTATGACAGAGGGGCATACCTTCCTGAGATTTCGTCCAGGGTAAGTGAAGCCCATGGAGCAGGTTTGAAAGGACCGTGGGTGGCAGCACCACACAGAGTCCAGCTCATTCAGTAAAATGATTACAATTGAAAAGAGAAGAGACATACATATATGTGAAGGTAAAATATCCAATGGTTCGAACAAAGCACAAAATAAAGCATATCTCCTTCTTTCAGTGTCAACCCCACCCCTGAAGAAACCGCTGTGAAAAGTTCTGCTTTTCAAAAAAGTCCCTGCTTGTATCTCTTCTGAGTTTTATCACCTTTCATTGTAATCATCCTAATGCCATGATTTACCCTCTTCAGACAATCTCATTGTCAATCTCCTTCCCTAACCCCTCCCTCTCACTCATAAAATGTAAGCAGTTTCATACTTTTTAAAAAATATCTTCCACCTTCTCTTCCCTCCTATATTTGTTGCGAGTTTTTGATACATGCTCTTTGTCAGATGAAGAAATTTTCTTCTATTCTGATTTTCTAAGTTATTATAGTGACATGGAATTTATTTGTATTTAACTTTTACCGTATCTATTAGATGACTATATGATTCTTCTTATTCTAACTGTTAATAAATTGTATAAATTGATATTCTAGTATTATATCAACTTTGCAATCCTTGAGTAAATTGAAATTGGTCATTATACCAAGCCCTCCTGCCCCATGGTAGTTGGGCACCATGAACTTCAATCCCTTGGGATTCACTGAACTTCTGAAATCTAAGAACTGTTGTCTTAAATTTCTAGAAAATTATTGTCACATGACTGTAGATAGATGGTTGTCTTGGAAAACCTGAACCCACTTTTCTGAGAGTTGTCACCTTGTTATCAACCCATGTTAGTCTTTTCAATAGAGTCCCAGAGCTCATTATCAGATTGCACTATTGATTGTGTGAAGGAAAAATTACAGAATATTTTAGGGAAATTAAATCAGAATAATGTACTGTTCTCCTATAGATTTTCTCATGCACGTATTTAGAACCAGAAGATTTGGCTTTTCTATATGACGTATCACTCAGATGCATACATACCTGACTAGATTATGCGTGAAATTGAATGTTAAACATGGCTGATGTGACCTTGAATACTGCCCTTTTCCTTTCTCTCTCAATTGTATTTATTGCAATTTTTTCATTCATCAAAAGCTTAGTGATCTAATTCCCCAATGCAGAATATGTCTCGTAAAGGTTGAGAGTAAACAACTTTAGAGAAAACATAAAGGGAATGTCCAGAGTTAAAATAAGTGCGAGCATAAAGGCAACAAATAGCTGCCATATTGAGACACCGTGGGAGATTCCCAGGATTCCCTGAGATGCTATTAAACTCACACTGCCTGACCTTATACCATTCCCTCTTAGGATTTACAGCAACTTCCAGGCGCCAGTTGAAGTTTTTCTGGGCTATTCTCCACCTCCTCTTTCATTATTTTTAATGTTCCCAAAAGCCACTGGAAGGGGTTAATGAAAAAGGATGTAGAATATTTTTTTCCTTTAAACCTAGATTGAAATAATCATCTCTGAGGGACTATTTAGCTTCTTTGTAAAGGCACAAAGATCTAGGTAATCTCATAAGGATCTTTTGTTCCAACGATTATACAAATATTTTTAATTAAAATGTTACAATAGAAAGAATGATAAATTTAGTGAATGGAAGATAGAACATGAAAAATGTTGAAGCATGCAAATCAAAACAAATTAACAGGCCAACTGTATTAGCAAGAGATGTTTTTGGCTGAAAGAAACAACATTTCACCCAAGAAGATGTTCAGAGGTAATAATGGCAGGTACTATTAATGCAGCTGCCCCTGTCATTAGGGACCCACACTTCCTCCACCATCTTGGGTCTGTTGGTCTTTGGTTTATGTCCTTTGACATCATGATGGCAATAGAATTTCTCCAGCTTCAACCGTGAACTCCATGACCAGTACAGGAAGAAGGGAAACAGATCATACTACTACGCATGTCCCTTTTGTAGAAAAGTAAATTTCCCCTAGGACACTGGCATATGACCCCTTACATTTCATCGCCTGAACAGGGGTCATGCGGTCACCTCTAGCTTCATGAAGATTGGTAAACTGATTCTATGGTATTTTAAAATCACTTATAGTGGGAAAAAAAGTGGTAGAGGGTTGGGATTGCTGTTATCCTAGACAACAAAGATAGTCTGCCACATGAACTCAATTAATTGGGTTTATGAATCCATGTCTCATGCACTGGTATGTGACTAGAAGATAAATTCATGAAGATAGGCATCATGGGAGAAAACTTACTGCAGTGCTTCATCATGATAAACTATTCTTTCTGTTTGCCATGAATTAAAGATTGTTATTATTCAAGATAAAACATAATTTAAATGCTGACAAGAAATTTTGAGACGTTATTAGAATTGATTCTTTTTAACTTAAAAATTAGCTGCATAAGCTCTCGACCAAAGTTTTCAAGTTAAAAAAAAATGACTAATGTCATTGTTTGAAAAACAATGTTGTAAATAGAGATTTGAGAAATTAAATGGATGTCATTGGAATCTATAAACATTAAATTTCTAATCAGGGTACCTCTGACAAACAATTAATCCAGCTTCAGAGGTTTGGATGAATCATTTCCATTCTTTGACTTTGTTACTTACAGGGCATTTTCTTTTTTTAATTGCAGACAGAATATATTTAAAATGATTTTGCTAATAATTATTGATGAGTGAATTGTGCAAGTTTATGAAATTTGGTTTCCCTTGAATAAGAAAAGTCAAACAATCGAGCAATTAAATTCATTCCATTTTACTGAGTTTCAAGAAAATTAGCTTGAAATGACACTGAGTAATCTAATTTAATTTCTACATATTGTGTGCTAATGTAACCATGAGTCAAGGATTTAGCATCATTGACTAATATTTAAAGTTAGAGAAGAGTCACCCCAAATGGTGTGGTGGAAATAAGTGAAGTTTAAATTAACTCCATTCTTCAAAGAATCTTAATTCAGAAAAGATTAACTGACTTTATCAACTAGTTAGTTAACTCATGAGCTAGAACCAGATTGCCTAAACTCTTGTGCCAATATGCATTCCACGAGTTTTATTTTTTTTCTGTAAAATAGTCAGCACACCACTATTTTACTTACTACTTGAAGAAAAAACTCATGGGAATAAAATTCATGGGCAAGCCAAGATTTTTAAAGAATGTGAATGAGATTTGGGGTTTAAGGGGCCTTCATGTACCCATTGATGTAGTCCCACAAAGAAACAGTAATCCATGTAGCTAGAAAAAAGCAAAACTTAAAATAAGAAAGGCAAGACATATTATCAAAATCGGATAGCAAAATAATGCCTCTCCATTGTATTCCTTCTATATGATGTATGCCAAGAAATCAATTTGGGGGAAGGACTACGAAAATACTTGTTGTGTCCAGGTGATTGAGCACTCTTCTGTAGAATTATAACAGTAGTTAGAGAAATAAAGGAGGTTTTTGTTAACCCCATCTATATTCTCTTATTATTTGCTGCGGTCAGAATTTCTTTGCAAGGATAAAAATAGTTTGTCACTTTTCCCAGTAGGAGTGTTTTCTGTGTAATTCAATACTAGATAATAACAATAACTAGCATTTAATACACTCTTTTTTGTGTCAGGAATTATACCTTGTGCTTCAAATTCTTTTTCTTAATTGATTTTTGCAAAAGCCCTATGAGATAAATGTGATATTTATTACAACTGATCAAAACTATTTCTTTCTTTTCTGGGCATTGATGGGACTGCTCTTCTTTCCTTTGTTGGGATGATGATAGGTGTTGCATTTAACCAATGAAATGCAGAAGTGAAGAGTGTAACGTGCATGCAGAAGCTTTAAGTGCCTGTGTGCAATTCATCAGCATCTCTCCTCTGCCATTACAATGAACAGTATCCCAAAGTGGTACTCCATTAGCCTTCACCTTAGAGTGACGACTACTGGAACGGTACTTAGCCGCCTTGCATTGGAAATAGAATAAGAGTGAGAGATAAACCTCATATTAAATCATTGCAATTTTGAGTTATTTGTTACTGCAGCATAGCCTAGTTCATTCTGTCTGATATAGATGATTATTATTAATAGCTTCTTCACTGTACAAAGAAAATGAGGATAAGTACTTTGTCCATGATGACATGAGATGTTAATAGAACTTAATTCAAACCAAGCAACTGATCCCATTGTAGAGCTCTATACTTAATTTCTAAGCATATAGATCTGATTATTTTAATTGACTTAACCTTGATATATTTTTAATATTTACAAACCACACATGCACAAAACCCACTGCTTTAATAATAAAGACTCACGCCCATCTATTTCCATGTTTGTTGTTTATCATATATGGGACTGGAAAGAAAACCCAATGGGAAGTATTTTATCTGTTCATTTAGTCACTTATTTAAAATTTATTTCTTGAGGATCTATTATGTGCCAGATTATTCTAGGCACTGAGGTATAGCGATGAACAAAACAAATATTTTCCATCAAGAAATGTGTGTTCTAATATATAGAGAGAAACAGAGAGATATATGAATATATCATACATCATATTATGACAGAATAACATATTCTATTAATGAAAAGAAAGCAGAGTAAAAGTACAGAGCATGATAGGGCCAGAATTGCTGCTTTTCAATGGTCGTCAAGTAAATTCTCTCCGATGAGGTGACTTTTACGTAGAGACCTAATAATTAGAGCTTTCACACCTTCAAATATTTAAACTGAAAAGATAATGAGAGCATATTCTTATAGTCCTTCATTTTATAGCAGGATAAACTGGCATCTAAAACAAGGGGTGGGAAACATTTTTTTTCTTTAAAGGCCGTAAGTGTGGTTTATTTTGCAAGTTAGATAATCTCCGTCATAACTACTCAACTATACTATTGGAGCATGAAGATTGCCATGGATAATAAGTAAATGAAGATCAGTAGTGGGTGAGATCTGTCCCTCAGGCTGTTGTTGGTCTATTTGTAATCTGGAATGGTAAAATGTCACTTGTTTGATGGTTGATGACAGAAGAGAGCACAAACAGGTATCTTCTGTTTTTTAAAACAATGCCATTTTTAGAGCAGATTATCACAAATACGAGACAGGGTTAAATAAATAATAATGCGTCATGAGTGAAAGCAGTTATCCATTAAACTTCTGACACCTGAATTTATTTTAGCGAGGGAACTCTCTATGTTTAGGAAACCGTTGATAAACTGTTTGTGGGAGAGGGTGACACCCTGAGGGCTGAGTTTAGCAAGAAACAATGAAACAAAAGGGATGGCTCAGTGGCTCCTCATTAGAAATGAACAAAAGCCAGAGGCAAAGAGGAAGTAGAGAAAAGGACAGAGGGAGGAGCCAATTGACGGAACTGAATAGCAGAAGGCATTTCAAAAAGTTTTTTAATGGGCTACATTTCTACAATGCAGACCTTCTACCGCCCTCAAAAATTAAGAAAACTCTGATGCACCAATCAAAGGCCTTTTATGAATGGGTTTCTGAGGATGTGTGTGGTGGAGTAGGAGGAATTAAATAAGTAAGCTGAGGGTTTGGGTGGGTTTGTTTATTTATTTATTTATTTATTTATTTATTTATTTGGTCTGGGGCAATTCATTGTGTGTGTGCGTGTGGTATTTAATTAAATACCAACCTTCTATAGCTCAGCCATCTGTTTTCTCTATTCCTGTACTTAAACACCACCAGGGCAGTTAAACACCACCAAGTCTTGTTAACAGGGCATTTTTGGTCCAGTTATAAAAGTCCAGTCCTAAAGGGACCCTCAACAATGCCCACAGACTTTGTGCAACAGCTGTTTTACACCTTCTCCACTCTACTTAAAGCATCAAGCCTTCCTCTCCAACTCACCACTTATCAGACAATAACCTGGCATTTTAGATGGAAAAAAAAAATAGAAAGCATCAGATGGTAACTCCCTTATCCTCCCTCAACCTAACATATTAATCAAGGAGCCTCTAACCCTGGAGCACCCTCATTTCTCTCTATGAAGACAGGGCTGCCTGTCCTGTATAAGGTAGATCCTTCTGTCTCATGAGCTGTGTATACACTACTTTGTTATCCATTATCACTGTCACGTTCCAAATTCTCTATGGAACTGAATCCTTCACATCAGGGTGTAAGTCGTTACCATTTTTAAAAAAACCTTCCTCTGCCTCACATGCTACTACCTTCTATTGCTTCTTCCCTCTCTTCTTTCCTTCACCATTTAGCTTCTTAAAAGGACAATTCGCAAAATTGTCCTTATTTCCTTGTTTCTACCCTCACTTCTCCACCCACCAATCTGGACTCTTTTCATCACTGTTGTAAGGTTGGCAGGGAAGACAAAGGAGGCTGTGCCAGTTCCCGCGAGAAGAAGCTGAAACCTGAAGCCAAACTTCCCCCCAAAATCACTGTAACACCTCACCCCACCTCCATCACCCCTTATTCACCAATCCCCGATTGCCACACGACCCTCACCCACGTTTTTTCCTACAAAACTCCTTCCCAAGAACAAAGGGATGCGACTTCCCTGGCCCGCATCCTGCCAGACTAGGGAACTTTGCCCGGAAGCGCTCCCAATAAACTTTTGTTTGTCCGACTTGGGGCTCACTCTCGTTCTTCCTCGGCGAATACCTTACAACTGTCCTCTCACTAAATCTAATGGAAAGTTTCCATTCTTTCCTTGTTTGAGATTTGTATAACACTTGACATTGCTGACCACTTCCTTCTGGAAAAACTTTAATCCTTTGGCTTGGAAGTCAATACCCTTCCTTGTATTTTTTTTTTTCCTTCACTCTAACTTCTCACTACTTCCTTATTTTCAGGTTCATACATAATCTTCTGCTCCCTGGACAGCTAATGTTGAAGTTCATCAAAACTAAAATTTAAATTCTGTTTTCTTCCTACTCTGTTCTCTTACTAAGTGATCTTATTGTCATTCATGATTTTAATTAGCACCCACCATCTGACGACTCAAAAGCTGATTTCTATGGAAGAAAACTGTCCTTGGAACCCTAGACTGTAATTCCAAATGCCTATTTGAGATTTCTTTACAGATGCATCAAATCCATGTCAAAAAAAACAAATTCATGATCTCTTACTTGATCCAACTACATTAAAAGGTGAATAGCAAAAACAAAAACTAAGGAAACAACTAGAACAGGAACAGAATCACAGAAATGGAGTTCACATGGAGGTTATCAGTGAGCGGGGGGAGGGGAGAGAATGGGGGAAAGGTACAGGGAATAAGAAGCATAAATGGTAGGTACAGAATAGACAGAGGGAGGTTAAGAATGGTATAGGAAATGGAGAAGCCAAAGAACTTGTATGTACAACCCATGGACACGAACTAAAGGGGATGGGAATGCCGGAGGATGGGGGAGTGCAGGGAAGAGGGGGAGAAAGGAGAGAAAACCATTGGGACAACTGTAATAGCACAATCAATAAAATAAACTTTAAAAAAAAGAGTGAATAGCATCACCATCCAACTACTTATACAAGGAAGAAATTTAGGAATAATCCATGACTGTACCTGAAACTTCAGCACATGTCCAAGTAATGGCAAAGCTGTCAATTTTACCTCCTAAATACATGTCAAATTTTCCATGTCTTTCCATATCTATTGCCACCATCCTACTTAAACTCTCTCCAACCCTCAGGTGGACTGTGCAATAACCTACTTTAATCTTGGCGTCTCCACTCATTCTGACTCCAGATTGTGTTAACCAAGGGTGCTGCTTTGAAATGCAGACCTGTTTAGATCATACCTCCATTACATATCAGTGGCTTTTCTTTGGATGGTGACCACAATCTATAACTTGCCTACAATGTCTTATATGACATTGCCTTTTTTTTTTTTTTTTTCAGGATAATTCCACAACATAATCCCTCCTGATTTTTGTACTTCAGCCATAATTGATAGGGGACTCAAGACCTGGAAAATTTTAGCTTAAGGAAAAAGTTATTAAGCCTAGCAAGTAATGTGTATGTTAAAGCTTTTGTTTCAGAAACTGCAGATAAGGCCCATCCTGGCTCCTGGGAAACAGCTGGCCTCCTGGGGCGCTGGCTAGAGATTACTGCCTGGGGACCAGTTGGAGGCATCCGGGCCTTTGTATCACAAGGAGACAGACACTACCCCTCCCCTTGGGAACTGCAGCCTTACTCACCTAATCCTCCCTGAATTTCAAAGTCCTCACCAAACCTTGTTTGTCCTCCCCCATCTCCCCTATAAAAGTTTCCGCCAGGAAGGAGAAGGGAAGATGGTTTGTTAGGGTACCAACCCGCCATCTTCTCAGATCGCTGGCCATCTGAATAAAGCGCTCATAAAAGATTCAATCACTGTCATTGCTTATTGGATTTGCTAGTGACACGCAGCCCGAACGCCGGTGTCTTTTCCGGTGACATAATGACTTTCTTTTATGATTTCCTTCCCACTACAGAACCTTTCCATGCGGTACTCTTCATTTGTATCAGATGGATACTCCCTTATATTTTCCCCACCTAACATACTAATGAGGGAAACTCTAAGCACTAAACATTCTACAAGACATGAAATTGAGAGTAAACAAATTTCTCTGGGCTATAGTTGACATGTGGATTGCAGTAAAATTCATGTGAAGAATATAATTCAAATGTGGAATTGAGAAGTAGTGAGACCATCTTAACTTGGCGATGTTAGAGGAGACCACTACTGGGGAACAAGATGAGATTCGGACTCATTTTCACAGTCATATACATAATTGTTGGGTCACCTGCCAAGCCGAGTCAACACTTTTGTGAATTTTTAATACTGTCCACCTCATTCTGATATTGCGTAAGGGTACCTTCAGTGAGATTTTTGAACTATATCTCATTAAAAATAGTTAATTAGTACATATCATCAAGTAAGGCCCAAATCCAATTTTCACTGTTGTTATATCACAGAGGAACATCACACCCACTATATTAAGAGCGAGCTATGTTGAGTGTTAATACACTTTTTGGCTGGGGAGTATCATTGTAGTCATAGAACATATCATATTTTATGTTTTTATGCCTTAGATCTTGTAAGAATTAGATAAAACTATGATTCCCAGGTATTAATTCAAGTTATTTGTCAATTCTCTGTCAGGCACCCAATGTTCCATGACTTAGTTCCCCCAATTAATCGTTTTCTTTTTCGACTCAAATTGCTCCCAGCTGTGATCAAACATTGGCATAGCTCCTAAGAAGGAGGGCCATACAAAAGCTGTTATTGGACAAATAATAAAAGCTGTCACACAACCTGTGTTTAGTTACAAAAAGTTTGCAAACTTAGAAAATACTGGTTTGGGGGCTTGTGAAAGGGTCTCATTGGGGAAAGGACTCCGTTATTTAAATCTGTATAACATCCTCTACCCAAGCTCATGAGGTCGGCAGTCATAGCCCCTGGGCTGTGAATGGTTTTCAGAAGATATACAAATACTTCATGAATGCCTCTTTGAGGGAAAACTCTCAACTAGAAAAAATGGAGGGTATTTGACAGAAAAAATCCTGACGTATATAAGTAATGTGCAAATGCATTTATAAGGGCAATTGAAACAGTATGCAAATATACTCATCTATCTTGGTTTTTTGTTGATAATTAATCTTTAGACACAAAGATGAAAATCATTCTTTCTCCTGCTAACTTTACTTTCTCTTTATGAAGAAAAATGTCAAGGTAGAATAACCTGTTAATGTATTAATTCAAGGACATTTAGGACTATTTCTAAGTTGTATTTTATTTTAAGGTTAATGGTATAAGAACTTCACAAACATTTCAGATTTCTGGGCCTCAGAGAGGGTTTTGTTGTCGTCGTCGTTGTTGTTGTTCATGTACCTAGTAGTGGCAAACCTGTTATGTTTGTGGGAGAAGGTGCGTTCAGGATTTTCCTGTGCTGCCATCTTGAAATGCCACCCCCTTTTTTGTAGATTCTTAAAAGGTTTTCTAATCTGTGAGTTAGTATGCAAAGCCCTAAGATATATTGGCTTAGAGTTTGGGCTGATGATATTTTAATTCTCTGTGATAGTTACATTTAATTCACGTATATATATGTACCTCATAATCCTCTTTGGTAAAGGAGCCTCAACTTGGGCTAAAAGGAAACGTACAATTCTAGGAGAGAAGGAATCTGAGTTTTCAGCAAAACAATTTTTTTTCTACTTTCAAGTAAAGGTATCAGAATACAACAGAATCACAGCAATCTTCCTCCTCGGGCATGCAAGTGCTAATAATAATACTATGCTAATACTAATACTAGGTAACATTTATTCCAGTTACATGCTCTTCCATCACTTCATATGCATCATTTCAATACCACAAAGGCTCCATGAAGCAAGTAGGCTGGATTGTCTGTTGTCAACTTGTCTTCATCACCACACCCTTCTAACTTATCCTAGTGCATTGCAGGGGAGGGGGAAAGGACCTACATTTCCCAGAATGCCTTCCCTATTTTTGGTTCCAGGGTTAAGTTTTCCAAAAAGAGGGAAACTGGGAGGATTTAGGGAAATAATACGAACAAACACAGAATTCACAGAGCTTCTGGGGGGTGCCCTTGAGAACCGCTCACCTCTCCGCTGCAAATTAAGGTAGCCATTGGCATCTTCCAGAAATTCACTGAATTGCAACAATTTCCAAGTTAGTTCTTAAGAGGCACCTGCTTGGCTGCTTCATACCGAGATTTTTGCCGGCCACTTCCTGGATCTTTGCTCCTCAGATCTTCCAAAGTTTATATACATTTCTCATTTCCTGTATTAAAACCTTCCACACTTGAAATGCATAGAGTAACTTTGCATTTTCCTGGCTGTAAGTGGAAAGAAGAAAGTGCCATTGGGGACATCTTTCAGGGTATACATTTGTGTTTGGAGAATGAGCTAAATCCCATGGGAATTGAGAAAACCACTGGGCAGGTGGAGGATACCCTGAAGATTAAACAAAGTATAATTAAGAGAGTATAGAGCACAAGTTTCCCTCAAGAACTAAACACAGCTCATTTTATCTAAGTTGTTATCCTCCACTCCCAGGATTGCCAACTACATCAAAATGAATAGATAGGAACATGTAGCCAGCATACAGTTGCTCTAAGTGGGTGAAAAACTCAAGCTAAGAAGAAATTACCAACAATGTATTCAAGCTAATAGAAGTTCTCGATTAGTGATTCTCAAAGGAGGCCTAGGCTCTACTACCTCCTAGGATGCATCTGGGAAAACTCTTGTGACTCCATTGTAAGCCACCTTGCTTTTTATGGCTTCATCTCAAAAATGCAGTTTTGCTTCCACTGACTTCTATTGGTTACAAACAAGTCACAGAAACCAGTCCAGATTCAAAGGGATGGAACATACAGATCCTCATCTCCGTGGGAAATATGTCAACAAATTTGCAGACATGTTTTTAAATTACCAGACTACTACTCTATCTAAAATTATTCCTACCCTCAACTAACTAACTCTCTCCCTTTCTCTTCCTCCCTCTCTCTCTCTCTCTCTCTCTTTCTCTCTGCAGTGTAAAGAAAGCAAAAATGATGGCCATTATCAGAGTATTTAAATTCACAGACTCAATTTTGCTTCACCCAGATATCGTGAGAAAAAAGTATTTTCTTAAAAATAAAACACTTTTACCACTAGCAATAAAGGTTATCAGGTGTTCAATGCCACTATGTGCCAGGTTATGTGCTATGGGCTTCACGTATGTTATGCCTCTAACCCTCACAGAACCGAGACAGGAAGTCCTCACGATAGGCACCATACAAGTAAGGGAATGGGGTCATAGAGGTAAGCATTCTTTGTCACATGCTTTACAGTCAGAAGTGGGAGAATCTTAACAAATCCCAGATGTGTGTGTCTGTCTGCATCCAGTGTTCTTCATTTTGCATATTTACCTAGTTGCCTAAATTCCTCACATTTTTCCCAAGGAGATGCACATCTGTGCAGCAGTGAAAAATGCGTTTGTTCTGGCTTGGTCAAGTTAAAACATTCAGATCTTGACAACTAAATTACTATAGCTTGATGGTAGCAACATGATTGATATGCAGAACTACTGATGGAAATGACTGGAAATAACCTCTAGCAAAGTTGTTCAATGAAACCTGACTTGTCTTCTCCTATTTCACTTCCTTGGAATGACTCTAGACTGGTTTATTTCCCTGGATTACAAAGAGAAAGAGACAAGACATTTCTATTGGAAGCCAATTCATTTAAATTTAGAATTAACTGGATGATACAAGTATGAATCAATGAGGACTGAGGGCTTTACTGAAGCAATGAGCAAAACATAAGGAAAGAAAGTTTAGCTTTGGTTATCCAATCTCATAAGTAGGTGACCTTGGTCAAAGCTACTACTTACTTGTACTCTTCTTGGCCTAGATATTACAAGTCAACGTGGAGAACTTCATTCACTTATTCTGTAATGTGCTTGAGTTCTTTCTGTGTGGTGGGCACACTTTCAGGTTCTGAGGATACAATAGTAAGCAAAACAGAATAATCCCTATTTTCACAGAATTTACATTCTGATGAGGGAAGGTACACACAGTATAGAGCAGAAGTCGGTTTACAGTTTTGATTATGTGAAACTCAGAGTTTATCCTTGCATTATTATGTATTCATCATTGCATTGTTTTCCATATGAATTGTAAATATATATTTATTTACATATGCATGTAAATACATGTGCATATGTATACACATATGTATATACACACAAAGAAATATGTATGTATATGCCTGTAACCCTCACAGGTGTGTGGGTGCGTGTGTGTGTATCATGATGACTTCCTGTCCCGGTTGTGAAGAGTTGTGGTTACGAAATGTTGGTATAATTCTCCAGCCCAGCCTCTCCAGCCTGTCACAGTCGCAGCCTCACTAGGCCATTTTGTATCAGGAACAAGCAGTAGGTCTGGGGAGATGAAAGGAATTCCCACCATTATTTCTTGACCAGATATACCAGTAGCATTCTGTGGATATTTTCAAATTCAGTTTATCACCCTTCCGGTCACAAGGGTAATGCGGATTGCTTCACTGAAAGAAAACTGTGGGGGTTTGCCCTGCTGTGAGTAGTTATGTTCTTTAAACTTTATGGGGATATGTAGAGTCGTGAAGTTTAAATCTCCCCTGAGTCGTTTCTTGGTCTGCCTTGGCACACTCTGTCCTGGTGTGTCTCGGTTGCATACTAATGAGCTGAGCACTGAGGGAAGAAGCGTGCCCAGGAAAGATACAATGGCTTCAGCCCGTAGATTGGTGACAATAACGCTTGCGTCGATTACCTCTGGTTCTAAGCTGTGCCCTCGTGGCATGACTGTGGTTTTAAAAAATTCTTTATTGTATTTTTCCCATTACCATTTAGTCCCCTTATACCCCCCAACCCCCAGCAATCACCACACTGTTGTCCATGTCCATGAGTCCTTTTTCCTTTTTGTTCCATCCCTCCCCTCCCCCTCCTACCTGCTGTCAGCCTGCTCTCCATCTATGAGTCTGTCTCTGTTTTGCTTGTCAGTTCAGTTTGTTTATCACTAAACATGTGCCTACATGTAGCCAAATCTCCTTTTCCATAAAGCAGAGATAAAGAGGCTCAATTACTCTTTTGCTATAAGAAAGCATATCAAATTACTGTTCAAATATAAATGAAACTGATACAAGTTTTTTTCCAGGATGTTAATTTTCAAGACTCCCCAAATTGTGTATGTGCTAGAGTGATACAATTCCAGTTCATTAATAGCTGGCTGTTTTACATGAGGCATGCTCAGGTTTAAAAGGAAACAGGCTTGCAGGATACCTCTGGGTTCTGGGGAACACAGGTTACAAGTCGATTGAGAGCAAGGCCATCAACTTTATTTTACTCAAGTTAATTCTCTTCAAATACATTGATACTAAAAGAGCAAACGTGGGAGATTTTAAAACTGTACAACAAGGTGATATTTTTCCCTTAATGGTAGGAAAACACACCACAAATAAACAGCCAAGAGCTAGTTTTTTTATCTCCAAAACCCAAGGACATTGTGCATTTTTCTAATTAGTTTTTATTGTGTCCCTCTGTATTAATTGGATTCTCTCTATGACCTTAAAACAGAGAATCAAATTGTCAGGGGCTCCCATTAGTACAGGCTGTTACTAAAGCACGGATAACCGTTGACTCTAAGGTAAACCATAGATATTTCTAATTTATATATCATTTTTATTTGTTTTCCATAAAAGCCCGCTATTTTTATTCCTTTCAGCAGTGATGCTTTCTTTTATGCTTTGTAAAAACTATTTGCAGGAATGACTTGTTTCATTGAGAAATACGTTACTTCATCAAACATGCAAGACCGCTGCTTCCCCTATAATTTCCACAGCGTCTAATTGAAGAATAATCTGAATTCTGATTAATAAATAGCTTAACATGCTGTTGCTGCTTTCAACTCTTCACATACATCTCTGAATTTTATATTTTTTTGAGTGACATATGTATAACTGGGTGAGTAATTATTTCCTTGTGTGATGGAGATTGATTTTGCAGCTACAAGGTAACTTTGGAAAATACCTTCACTAAAGAAACATGTCTCAGAGTCCAATTACATCTACGTCCTGCTCCTAGATACAGTTTACTTTTTTCGAAACCCACATCATATACATACATCAGGTACAAAGGAAAACTACCTTTAGGTTTTGAAACCTTTTATGTGGGCTTGAATTGCACTCAAAAATTAAAATGTGGGGACGTGATCACTGAACCATTTGAAAGGATGGATTTTACTCCTCCTCCTTAACAAACACGGGTAATACTTTACCAGGGACCAAAAAACTGCTAACACAATTCAGCGGAGGATGTATTTACATAAGGCATCTTTTAACAAGGGAATGACTGAGGGCATACGTGACAATGCCAGCGTGAGGTTCCCTCCCTCCTGTCAATTACCCTTGAGTCACCCTGCAGTTTAAGCTTTAGGTCAATAAAATGAATTTCAAAGCAGAAGCCTTCAGCACCGTAGAGGAATTAACTCTGTGGGATTGCTTCAAAAAAAAAAAAGTATTTTCCTTTGCTTTTACCTCATGCGAAACAATCTTTTTCCAAATGTTGCCTTCTATCACAAAGGTATCTTACTCACATTGAATTTCTTTTCTATAAACAAACACTTCTCTCTTAAATACAATGAAAAATTGTGAATTTAAATTTCAACTTTTTAAATGAAGGATGTAGGTGCCCAATCCCTATCAAATATTGGCAGATAAGTGTTTTGGGTATCACAGTGTTCTGTATACGTCTTTCCAGTTTCCTATGCATTACATTATGCTGTCTTCCCACGCCGAGAGACAGTTCATTTTTCACAGTGACCTATCAGTTATTGATGGAGGCAGATGTTAAAGTCTCCGACTATAAATATTGGATTTCTTCTTTCAGTTCTGCAGGGTTTTCCCTCGTAAATTTGACCCTCTCTTGTTAGGTATATAAACATTTAGTTTTGTTATGTCTTCTTAGAGAATTTACTCCTTTGTCATTAGGTAGTGTTCTTCTTTATCCTTGATAATTTTCTTATGCTGAAGTCTGCTTTGTCTAAAATGTATGTAGCTACTCCATATTTTTCTGTAAATGTTAGCATTGTGCATCTCTCTCAATCTCTTTCCTTTTAACTCATCTGAGTCTATATTGAAACTTGTTTTTTATAGATAACATACAATTGAGCCTTTTTCTAATCCACTCTGACGATCTCTGTCTTTTAATTGGTGTGTTTATACCATTCACATTTAAAGTGAGTTAAGGATGAAAAAAATACCATAAAATTATTAATTAAAAATAAAAACAAATAAAGTGGGTGATATAGCTGCGTTAATATCTATTATGTTTGTAGCTACTTTCTATTATTTGTTTCTGTTTCTTTTTTGCTGCTCTTTTGTCTGCCTTCTCTGGTTTTAATTGATCATTTTATATGATTCCGTTTTATCTCTTATCTTTTTTCAAGATTTTTTTTAATCCTCACCTGAAGGTGTGCCTATTTTTTATGGATTTTAGAGCAAGAGGAAAGGAAAGAGTAGAGGAAGAGAGAAAGAGAGCTCTCTTCGCATTTCAATTAAGGAAGTTTCTTTTGAAGGTTTCCATCTTCAAGCTCACGGATTCTCTACTCAGCCCTGTCAGAGATATGCTTTATTTCCCTTACATTACTTTTTAAAATTTCTACTGTTGTCTTTTGATGTATTTCTTAGAGTTTCTATATCTCTGCTTCTATTACCCATGCTCTTGAATGTTTTCTCGTATTTTTTCATTAGAATCCTTAATATATTAATCGTAATTATTTCAAATTTAATCTGATAATCCCATCATCTATGTCAGATATGAGTGTGGTTCTGATACTTGTCTAGTGTCTTCAAAAAATTTCTTTCTTGCCCTCAGAATGCCTTTTAAGTTTTTGCTGAAAGCTAGAGATGATTTGTCAAGTAATAAAAACTGAGGAAAATAAGGCTTTAACGTGATGTTTTATGTTAATCTGGGTAGGAGTTGGGTTGTGTTTATTATTTGCTATAGTTGTAGGGGTCAGAGGATTCAAACTCCACTTGTATGCTTGTCTGTAATCTCCTGTAGACTTTGGGCTTCCGTAAATACTCCTCAGAGAGATCCTGTGTCTTACAGCTCATTCAGCTTAATTCACTGTTATATTGGATTCCTGTTTGGTGTGGTAACATGGGGTAGAGGAGCGTAAGCACGCTATTACCTTATGATTAAATCTGTCTTTTTGTTGGATCCGTGTCCCTAAGTTGTGACCCTCAAAAGTGTTCCTTAGCTTACCCTCCCCGGGTTAGACAGGAAAGCTAGAGAGAGCTCTGGATTAAGAGAATGTCCTTCCCCCATGCAGGACAACGCCTTTGTTACAGAGAGCACTCTGGGCATATTTTACAGTGGTTGCTGTTCTCCTCCCCCTGCCAGAGCCTCAAGGGCTTCTTTCTCAACATGTCACACTCCGTGATGTTTCTGGGGGTAAATTCCAGGAAAGTGTGGGGGGCCCCCTAAGACCACGGGATTTTCTAACGCTCATGCTAGTCCATACTCGGGCTCCACCCATTAGTGAAGATCACCATTTAAGGGTTCCTACCAGTTAACGGCCCCATTGGCTTCTGACCCAGGTAGGAAAATCTTGACCATGATTCTCTCCAGTCACATTCAGCTGTCTCTCCAGATTTGGAGAGAGTAGGTAGGTTGCCCTGTAACCTTACTTCTCTGATAGGTCCTTGAGAAGTTGTTGACTTTCAGTGTGCTCGGCTTAAAAGACAGGAGTTATAAGAACAGGTGTGACAACTTCGAGGATCTTTACATTTTGGTGCTGAAACTGGATTTCCTTGCAAAGTTTTTCTGTAAAGAGCTATACAGTAAATATTTCCAGCTTTGCAGGTCATACGGTCTCTGTTGCAACTGATCGACTCTGTTGTTACCATGTCAAAGCAGAGACAATACATAAATGAATGAGTTTGGGGTGGTGTTAGTGATGTTTCGATAAAAACTTTATTTACACAAACAAGGGATTTGCTGGATTTGGCCTGCAGGCCATAGTTTTCTGACCCATGACTTGAAGTATCGATGTGTAATCCTGAAAGCCAGAAACTGGTTGAGTCTAATTTGTTGAATGAATTAATAAGCGAATGAATCTATCTTCATGTTAAAATGTCTAGAAGAGATTTGATGATGCCATGAATATCTGTCTCTATTAAAACTATCAGTTAGGAGAGTTTCGATAACCTATACATTTCTGCTGTTACAACCTTAACTATAGGTGTCGGTATATATACTGAAATTCACATGAAAGAGGGAAAAGTCACTTAGTTTTCTTCTTGAAACTACTTTTATTCTCTACTTTGCCAAGGAATAATATTTGAGTCTAAGTAATACAAGGCAAACAGTGAGCTATTTCCACTTAATTATAACCCCCAAACTACAATTTTCCATTGCCTGCAGTAAGAAATGTAATAAACCTTAAGCACTTCATCCTCAAGTAACGGTATCCCTCAAGAAATCAGCATCTTTTAAAAATAAGAGGCCCTCACAAAGTTAAAGAGTTAAAGCTTTGTGGGGTAAAATAAAAAAAAAAAAACAGCACTATCTAACCTCATGAATTCAAACTATTTGAAGAGGAAGAGTTATGTGAATGTAAAGCATAAATTTTAGTGGACAAAAGAAATATAAGAGGTTCAAAGAATGGGATAACCCATTTGGGATTTTTGTTACCTAAGTTAAAGCTGTGTAATGCCTATAGTAAAAATCCAATATTTGGGGGAAATCAGAGAATCAACTTCTGAAAACCCATACGATGAAGATGCTTCACTGTGAAATATATAAAATATTATTCTCAAATATTTTCCTTTCTAAATCTACAAATTTCCTCTCAAATTGCAAATTAAAAAAAGACAAAGCCCCAAGTGAATGGAATTTAACTAAAATATTTTATGTATGCGAATTTGCTCTCTGCCTACTTTTCAGATCTGGATTCCACTTTGATTTATTGATTTCTCGCTTCTGGGAGCTAATCTATCTTTCCTGAAATTGCCTAAATCCTCTCTTACTTATTCATTACCTCAACAATTAGTTCAAGTTGCTAGCATGCGTAAAGGCGGATGACAGTGTAAGTCAGCAATTGAGTATCTGCTGTCTGTGTCATTGAACCTGGTAGTTCACTTCCATGACGACTCTCACTATGTTTTCAAGTTGGCGTAAAACAGAGGCATATAAGATGGCAATTACTGAGCATCAGAATTCAACTTGTAGAAAACGCAACTTAGCTATTTTGGCCAAGATCAAAGGCTTGTCATTTAAATTTTAAAATTTTTGGTCTCGTACAGTCTTTTTTTAAAGATTCTCAATCACATTTTTATTATATCTTATCACTGCAAAACCACCATCTGTTTACCATGGAACAAAAATACTGATAGTTAATTAAAAGTGGGTAAATGTTGTCCCTTGGACTAAACTGTAAAAATAGTTGTATAGCAAACTTTGAATTTAATTTGAGTTCAAAGTATTAGGACATTATATCATTAACTTTTCCAACTTGTCCTGCAGAGGACAAAATATTCAGATATTTCCTATTTTTCCAAATTCAGTGTGAAAATACTAGAAATGTGTTAAAATTTTCTAAGTGATAGACTACATTTTTGAACCTGAACTTAATCTGTACACTTATGCATAAAGATTGTTTAGAATAGCTCATATGATGTTTAAAACATTTAAAAAGAAGAGTAAGATGCTCTTCAAACAAATAACAAGATTATCCTATCTTGGATTTGGAGATCAGAGAGAGATAATTCTAAAAGTGTATGCATTCTTAAACAAATCACAGTTTATCAAGTTTTTAAACTATATGCCTGACAGAAAGAGAGAGCATCATCTAATGTGTATAGGACATAGTTATATGTGTGTTATAGGTTATGTGTGTTATATATGTGTGTGACATGTATATCTTAGGTCTTTATAGATCCATATTTGTTAAAAATCAACTACTGTCTTCTACCTCTGAGTAACCACATTTTTTCTGTTCCTTTTTATCTTTATTGTATTTTTTATGTTACTTTTTAGCTCCCTTGTACATTCTTTTTCAAACAGTGTTTATTTCAATTGCCTTTTTATTATTAATGTGAATGGATTGTACTTTTGTGTTACATGTTGTGGTTGTTTTTGCTGGTATGTAAGTAAGCCTTTGAATATGTATCTAGAGTTACCCTAATGGTAAACTTTATGTTAATTATTTTTTATTTTCTCAGTAAACAATCATTACTGGTATCAGTAGAACACGGAATGTATGCAGGAAGTGACAAGAGATGAAGTTGGAGAGAATGCGTGATCCATAGCAGCCATGTTTTGGTATGTGTCTCCATCCCACTGGCCACGATAGACTGAACCGTGTCTATATATTTGACACAATCTCTTTACTTGGAATTTAGAACAGGAACTGAAAGATAAATCAGAACATTCTGTGCAAGAGCATACAACTATAATATGTAAAGTGAAAAGCTTTGTGGTAGTCATATAAAAAGAATATTGTGGAGATAATAGAAGATTTATACAGACCCTCAGAGAGAAGAAAGGACAAATAGAGAGAAAGTCCTGGATACCTTCCAGGTTTTTCTAAACTGCCTGCATTCCTGCCTTTGACTTTCATGAGACACCTTTCTATCCTTATAACGCATCCCTCTCTTTTGCTAAAGCTAGTTTGATTTGCTTTCTGTCACTTGTGATCAAATACTCTAATATAACGTCTTACCATTATCACAGCAGATTTTCCAAATGCTATTATAATTATTTACCTCATTGTAGGTATTCTTTAAGTAAATGGCTACAACTTATTTTTTTCCATATCCCCAGCAGTGAGTCAGGACTCAATAAATATCCACAAAGTGATGAAAGCAAAAAGCTTGTCTGGGCAGGAGACACAACAAAATAAAGCTTGCCACAATAGCCACTCTTTGTCATATGGACATGTTTCTTCATGAACTATCTTTTTTTAACCCTTGGAAGAGCTTTTCACGAACTGTATTCAATGGCTATCCATTGGCTCAAAACGGGAGCAAGTGTTCAACGCAAAATGCTTCCATAGTAGTTATATATGGAAAATACTGTGTTGCACAGAATTAGCAATTTTCTGTACTGTACCAATTCTGAGAGCCTTTAAAATGATCTAAGTACACTGCAAGTCTTCAAGTCAGTGATAAAACAATCAGAGTATCCCAAACTCTTCTACCATGGGGTCCTTTTACCACAAAACTTCACAGAAATCAACAACAACAACAACAACAACAACAACAAAGAATTCTGCTTTTAAAATGATGAAAGACCTGGCTGGTGTAGCTCAGTGGATTGAGCGCAGGCCTGCGAACCAAAGGATCGCGGTTCGATTCCCAGTCAGGGCACATGCCTGGGTTGCAGGCCAGTTCCCAGCAGGGGACACACGAGAGGCAACCACACATAGATGTTTCTCTCCCTCTCTTCTTCTCTTCTGCCCTAAAGATAAAGTAAATAAAAAATCTTTTAAAAATAAAAAATAAAATAATGAAAGAACTGGAATAGATATTTCTCCAGAGAAGACATGCAAAGCAAACAAGCAGATGAGAAGAAGCTCAACATCACTAATCATTAGGGAAATATCAATCAAAACCACAACGTGGTACCACTTCACAACCATTAGGATGGCTACTATTAAAAAAAAAACCAATAAGTAACAAATATTGATGAGGATGTGGAGAAATTGGAACCCCTGTGCACTGTTGGTAGGAATGTAAAATGGTACAGCCACTATAGAAAGCAGTATTGCAGTTTCTCAAAAAATTAAAAATAGTATTACCATATGACCCAACAATTGCACTTCTGGGTGCAAAATATCTGAAAGCAGAGTCTTGAAGAAATACTTGTAATCCCTTGTTCGTAGCAATATTATTCAAAATAGCCAAAAGGGAGAAGAAACCCAACTGATCTTCTGTGGATAAAAGGAGAAACAGAATGTGGCATAAACATGCAATGGATTATTATTCATCCCTTTAAAAAAAGGAATTTCTGACACATGTTACAAGGAATCAACCTGGAAAGCATTATGTTAAGTGAAATAATTCAGGCACAAAAAAGTGCTATATGATTTCATTTATACGAGGTGCTGGGAGTAGTCAAATTCAGAAACACAAAAAAATTGAATGGTGATTGTCAGGGAGTTGGGGGAAGAGAGGAGTGAGGAGTTATTGTTCAATGGGGATAGGGTTTCAGTTTGGAAGCTGAAGAGCCCTAGAGAGTGGTTGCAGAACATTGTGGATTTATTCGACACTACTGAACTGTGCACTTCACATAGTTAAGATAGTATTTTTCATTATGTGTATTTTACCACAATTAATTTTTTTTTGTTGAAAAAAGCTTCACAAAACACTATCCTCAAAAAAAAAAATATTTTTAGAAATAATGCCAAGACAGTCTCATGGTGTATTGCTCCCAAAGGCATATCTATGGGAACAAAGCCAATCTTACATGAAGAAATGGTGAAGGTTGACTCCTTTTCTGTGAAATTTCCAGCATAGTAAATTTTAAGATAATCAGTGTCATGCAGCGCCCACTTGTTTCCTCTTGAGAGTGGATAAAAATCACGTGGTCACATCTTCTTTCCTGGTGGGTGACGTTTAACATTGTATTATTATGGTGGCCTCTCCTTTCCATTTTAAAAAATATGGCGTCAGAGAATGATGGCACGGAGAAAGGCTTCAGGGTTGGTAAATAACCATCATCTCCTGCACCCTATTTTAGTAGCCACCACACGTAGCCTCAAGGACACTTTGATGGGCAACTCTAGTCTTCTAAGGACCTAGCAATAGCGAGTAAGGTGCTAGGTAGCAATTTGGGGGGGGGGGTGGAATTTATCTAATCCGAGCAAAATCCTCTGGATCTCCAATGCTTCTCTTTTACTTCTGATTGCATATTCTAAGAGACAATAAAAACTTTTAGCTGTAATCCCACCGCTGCCATTTGCAGACTTCTATCTCATCACATAATCTCTCAGTAGTTGTTATCCTCTCTGAAACCTGGGGCTAGTACTGGAACAACCTTCTCGCAGCCACCCTGAACAGTAATGAATAGAAATGAGTTATAAATATAAAATGATGTATAAATCTTTTAGCAGCAAAGACTTGGGATGTTTTGAGTACACAAAGGGACAGACTAATAAGACTATCAATCCTGCCTCCAATATATAGACATTTAGAAAGTGGGGTCCCATTTACCCCTGGCTCTCAGAGCTCCATGTAAAAAAATATGTGTGATTTCCATCAATGAAGAGGAATGTGCCCTTTTGCCTTCTTGCTGCAAACTTAAAGAATTTTCCTGTAGGTGTTAAGGCAATGTGAGATGGGGTTACAATTTATCTGCAATGTAACTAGACTCGTTATGGACAGTTTTTAAGTTTTTTATTGAATTTATTGGGTGACATTGATTAATAAAATTATATAGGTTTCAGATGTACAATTCTACAATACCTCATCTGTGTATTGTACTGTGTGTTCACCACCCCAATTCAAGTCTTCTTCAATCACCATCTATCCCCTCATTACCCTCTTATACCTCTCTCCACCCGCTGTCCCTCTGGTAATCACCACACTGTTGTGTCTGTATGGTTTTTTTCCTTGCTGAATCCCTTCACCTTTTTCACCCAGCCTCCCTACCCACTCCCCTCTAACAACTTCCAGTCTGTTATCTGATTCTATGAGTCTGTTTCTATTTTGTTTGTTAGTTTATTGTGTCCATAAAATTCTGCATATAGGTAAGATCATATGGTACTTGTGTTTCTCTGATTGGGTTATTCCACTTAACGTAATGCTCTCCAGGTCCATCCGTGCTGTTGCAAAGGGTAAGATTTCCTTCTTTTGTATGGCCAAGTGCTATTCCATTGTATAAATGTATCACAGCTGTTTTATCCACTCATCTACTGATGGGTACTTCAGCTGCTTCCAAATCTTGGCTATTGTAAATAACTGCAATAAGCATAGAGTGCATATATTCTTTCAGATGAGTGTTTCAGATGTCTTCAGATATATTCCCAGAAGTGAATCTCCAGGTCATGAGGCAGTTCCATTTTTAATTTTTTGAGGAAACTCCAAAATGTTTTGTACAGTAGCTATACCAATCTACATTCCCACCAACAGTGCACTAGGGTTCCCCTTTCTCCACATCCTCGCCAGCACTTGCTATTTGTTGATTTACTGATGATGGCCCTTCTGGAAGGTATGAGGTGATATCTCATGGAGGTTTTAATTTGTATCTCTCTGATGATTAGAGACATTGAGCATTTTTTCATATGTCTATGGGCCCTCTGCGCATCCTCTTTGGAGAAGTGTCTATTCAAGTCCTTCGCACATTGTTTAAATGGATTGTTGTTCGTTTGTTTGTTTGTTTGTTTGTTTTGGTCTTGCAGTTGTATAAATTCTTAATAAATTATGGATATTAAACCCTTATTGCATGTATCATTGGAGAATATGTCCTATTCACTGGGTTGTCTTTTCATGTTGTGGATGATGAAAAATCATCCTTTGCTGTGCAAAATCTTAGTCTGATATGGTCCCATTTGTTTAATTTTTCTTTTGTTTCCCTTGCCTGAGGAGACATATCTACAGCCATTACCATCCTGAATGTGCCCAATCTCATCTGTACAGTTTTCTTAATTCAGAGAGTATTCTGTTCTACAGAGATGCTGCTCTTCTAGCATCTGGCTACATTGAAAGCATCAGATTGAGTGAATCTTAATGATGAGTTTGTTTCCATATTATATAGCTAACATACTGAAAGCAAAACAATTCAAGTTAAAAAGAATCAAGGCTGACGGTTTTAAAATCTTCATGAGGTTCTATTTTCTACTGTTTTGAATTTTAATATCGAATAACTTAGTCTTCATTAAGGACCCAACACTTAACATTATATTTCTCTGGGGCTCTGAAAACATGATTAAGAGTTGACCAAGAGTCTGCTTGTTGTGTAAGAGGTGAACAGCTCTCAGCTGAGCCCAATTCTATTTATGAAACTTCTTCAAAACAATCTGTAAACACACCCACCAAGATTTTACTTATAAGTAAAAAAATCCATGTTAAAGAGGCAAGTGTGTTTATGTGGAACTAATTTGAGGACCTTTGCACAGAACCTTGTGATGTAGATGTAATAAAAAATAAAACCATGTAATTAGTAGTCTTGACACCAAAAATATCTCCCTAGTCTATTAGCAGAAATAGTATTGGCCCAATCAACTGAATCTTTACCAAGTTGGTGTAGTACACTCGCAACTGCTCTTCACTGTCTGGCACGGAACATTTTGAGGAAATGAGGGGAAGGACATGCATATACCTGCAGGCCTAGTTCCTATAACAAAGTTGCTGGTACCCCACTCAAAATGCATTTTCTTAACCTCCCATTCATTTGCTGGTCTGGAAATCATACAGAAAATGTCTCAGCCATTGAGGGAAATGAGATAGCAATAGAGACATTTTTCTCTTCATTTCTTTCATGAGCCTGAGAAACAATGTTCATACATTGTTTATACTAAGCTGTCTTAGTATAAAAGAAAGAACGAGATAGACTAGCCTCCTTTCTCTTACTGTAAGTCAGAATCCAGCTAACCGAACTCTTCCCAGAAAAAAGGAGTAAAATATTCCTCATTTCTACTATCTTCCTCTTTCTCAGAGCCTGCCTTTCCCCTCTGACTAGCTTGTGCACCTGGAGAAAGGTGAAAAGGTACATCATATAGATAGAATACTGGCTGTAATTGAGGAAAGGCGCTCAGAGAAGCCATCACTTTACAGATGAGCCAAATGACTGTGAGTTACCAAGTGACTTCTCCAAGCGCTTCTCAAATGAGCCAAATCTATGTGTGCACGTACTCAGAAGGGGACCCATATAGAACAACAGCAACAACAAAACCGTATGAAATCCTGTTTCTCCACCAGAAAGACGGCTAGATACTTTGTTGAAAATTATCAGAGGCCATTTTGGATGGAATATATCTCGTAACATTTCCCCATGTCAGCATCACCACTCAGATAAATGAAGCCTACCTAATCCCCAATAAATCACTGGTGAGTTCTCTTCTTCCAAAAAGGACAGTCTTGTCATTATCATTTCAAACCAAAGAGCCTATGAAAGTATCAGGTACTTCCCCACAGAGACTCATTAGATTAGGGAATAGTAGCTGGTAAACGCTGGCCTCTAGATCTGAATAGGAGAGTTTCAGTGATCACTATAAAAATATTTTCAATTATTAAGTGAGAAGAAACCTTACGTTTGTATTTGAGAGTCATTACTGCAATTCCTGGTCAAGGTGCTATTCTCTCTCCAGTGATTCTCAACTGGAAAGGGGTCAATAGAAACAGTCAGGCACACACATTCAGAAGAAACCTTACTTTTGAACCCATAATACCCTATGTTCTAAAGATTTTTCTCTTTAGTCTTGAAGACAGTGTTTAAAATGCAAAAATCACCTTGAAAATGCAATTTTCAGGCTATAAAATGCTAATTCCTTCTCTTCTGACCTGCTGAAAATTTTGGAGGTCTGGCTACAGCAAGCGGCTTCTCCCATTCCATTTAGAACAGACTAGTTCCCTATTATAACAGCTTTAAAGTATTTTCTAGGCTTCATACACTTGTCCAGAAAAGAACAGTGTGAGGAATAATAATAAAGTATCCTTCGAAGGAAAAAAAAAAAAAAAAACCTTCTACCTTCTGAAATTTAAGCCTTTGTGGCTTCTCAGAGAAATCTGGCTCTTTCTCATATTTTGTGGTCAGGGCAAAATCGGTGTCAGTAGTAGCAACATAAACTTTATTATTAAATGACCTGGGCATACAGGTGGTTCTCTCTCAGTTCAAGGAGGAGAGAAAGCCAGGACCACAAGCACTCCCGAGTGAAAGACTGTGCTTGACGCACATCATAGGAGTTGGATCACATTTAAGGCACAGATGCCAGGAGGGTTTTTTTTTTTTTTTTTTTTTAATTTCATTGTGCTTTTAAAACCATTTTTCTTTCCACAGGCCCCTTTCATGCCTTTGAAAACATCCATTCTACTAAGTCATTTGAGAGGAGAGAGAACAGTTTGAGCTCTGAGCTGAACAGAAGACTCTCCTTCGTCTGAGTGGTAAGAGGTGGCTAAGTGCCTTGTATGTTCCATCTTCAATGAATTCTACTCACACTATACCCCTCAAGGAGGGCCATGGTAATGCTTAAGAGAGCTGAAACAAGGAGAGGGGGTACATAAAACATGAACTCCCCCGTAATCTGACCTCTTATGTAGAAGTAATTGCAACTGTTACGTATAAAGTATGGCAGGTCCCCACCACTCAACCAACTACCAGCATCTGCCTCTTTTTGCCCTTGGATTTCTCTGGCCTTAAATTCCCTAGCACTCCTACTCTCTCATACAAACACAGGGCCAGAAATGCTAAGAAATAAATTCCTCCCTGCAAGAATAGCCCTTATCCTTCAGGTGAGATAACTCTGAGGCATTGACCTACTCTGGGTCCCAGGGTCCCCCAGTGTGATTAAGCTCCAGTTTCCATTCTTGGTTTCACTTTCCCACCCCTTTACTATGCCTCCAGAGATCACACACTCAGTCAACGACTTGCACTTGAATCTGTGTCTTTAGTTCAGATTCTAAGACACAGTGTTGGGATGTGGACTCCAAGTGAAGAGGATGAGCTGCTTTGGTAGATGAGATGCATATATACGCAACACATGCCCTCCTATATACCTCTGCCAATGGATGTTGGCCTCTTGTGGTCCCTTTGGCCCTGATGACTACCTTTTACTTGCTTCCATTTGAACACAGATGGTGAGGCTGTCTCCTGCCTCATACCCCAAATCCTGTTTATTTCCCACCCTGTTCCATGTTGTTAGGTCTTCTAATGACTACTCCTAGCCTACTCATAGGTTTAGCTTCACTCGGTGTCTGAGTCCTCATAAAGGTCTTCTTCCATCACACACAAGTTCTTACCATGTTTTATTAAAAATTATAACATAAAAAATGGCAGCCTCAGATGTGTCCCTGTTTCACAAGTTTTTTTAAATTCATCAAATAAAATATATAGGATGACTGTGACAATCTGGATGAATCTTGAGAATATCATGCTAAGTGAAATAAATCAAATGTGAAAGAAACAAGAACTATATAATTTCACTCATATGTCGGATGTAAAAAAGAAAGCAACAAATGAACAAACAAACAAACAAACAAACAAACCCTCGTAGACACGGACAACAGTGTAGTGGTTTTCAGAAAGAAAGAGGGGTGAACGGAGGTAGAGGAGGACAAAGGGGGTCAAATATATGATGACAGAAGAAGAGTAGACGTTGGATGGTGAACATACAATTCAGTGTACAGGTGATGTGTTTTAGAATTGTACACCTGAAACCTATATAATGTCATTAACCAATGTCACCTGAATAAATTTAATAAAATTTAAGAAAACAAAAAGATATAGGATTTAAAAGGGAAAGAGTTATAATGAAATATGGTTGGTAACCTGGAGTCCAGATAAGAATATATTCCTATACAGACATATATAAGCTTGAGGAACTTCAGACCTTATCATTTCTCTTCATTTCCCCCACAAGGCAGTGGGACTAATAGTTAAATCATGATTTTATTCATTTGCTGACTTCCTAGACTCTTTGGACTCACCGGGGACAAGGTCAGAGTAAAGAATTTGTACCCCAGGAGAGAAGTCCTGCTTATCCATGTTTCTCCTGATTTAATGTCTCACCTCCGCTTTTTTCTCCTTTTCTTAGTAGGACCAGTCATATTAGTGCCCACCCCCCATATGGATTGCTCAGTTACCTGGCTAGCTTTCTGCCCTGATATGACATTCTTGCTTTCCTTTGATCCCTGCTTGGCTCTTATAGCCTCAAATCTTTCAATAATCCTTCCATTAATCCTCCTCATTATACCTCTAGCTCACTGGCTAAGATCCTCTTTGTGTCAACAGAGATACCATTTGTGATGTCCATATTTTTCTTTAAAATATTTTGGCATAGACTGCATGATACAAATATGTCAGTTTTAATCCATTCTTAGGAGCAATCAGTGAGCCTAATCAGGAATCCATATCCCAGGAATGGTCAGGTAGCAACAAGAAAGGCCATTCCATGAATGGCTACTACGAATGTGTCCACTGTCTTTATCTCCTATCAATACTAGAAGTTTTGCTAAGTAGCATAATCAATGGTACAAATGGATTTTCATTGGTGAAATTTATAGCTTGCTAATTAGGCTAAGAGAAGTTAGAAATGGGCTGTCATGGGTGCCGTTGATGGTATTCAACATATATTTATTGGTTAAAAGTTCTTTAAAGACACTACATATTTTTGAGAATCTAGCAAGTTATTTGCATTTATCATAAAACATGTTTAACCCTAAACCCAGAACCCAGTTTTTGTTGTGGAACATTCCTGATCCCCTTTTTATATTAGATAGTCAGTTCCACCACTATAATAACTTGTGTCAGATGAACATTTCTTATGGGGCCCCAGAAGGAACAGAATTCCAGAATTTCTTTAGTTTGGGATTATATGGCTCTTCATGCATGTTTGTCAATGAATGTCTACGTGTGTAGCAGGATTTGATCTGAGACTTTGTTTTATTACCAACTTGTAGGATAGATGCCAAACCTCACCAACTCTAATAAGTTTTAGTGGTTTCTGAGAGCTCCCAAAATGAACCTAAGACTTGTGATGATCAAATTGTCTTACTTCCTTGCCCTTCTCTTTGACCACAAAATAGTATAGATTCCCCAGTGCTCACAAGACCATCTTGCTGAATACCCCAGTGCCAACCATTTTCTACACTGAAGATTGGGATTGTTTCATCCCGTTGGGCTGCCCTGTTTGGTTCCAACTCTGGTCTTTGGTGAGTCTCCTCTAACCTTCCTCTTGTCCTGGATGATAGGTGTCAGCCCTGTTGTAGCTGCTTCCTTACCATTACTGGTGTCAGATTCATTCATTCATTCAATAATTATTAATTGAACACCTTCTATGTACCATGCAGAGTTCTAGACCCAAGGGCTATTTCAGTCAATAAGACAGATAAGATCTTATGAGTCAAGATGAATAAAAAAATGGAACACATTAATAAAATAACTTCAGGTACTACTAAGTACTATGGAAAATGCAATAGCTTTATGGACGTGGCATTATAGCAGAGTGCTGGCTATTTTGGGAAGGATGGTCAAATGAAGCCACTCTGCGGGGTAATAAGGAGTACACTAAGCAAAGATCTTACAATCCTCTGCATCTGAGCCCTCTAGGACTATGATACAATAAGTCATCAGTGCGATTTGCAATGAAGGGTGGATCTGAGAACTTAGAGTTCATTTCTAACCTTTTAGGAACAGCCAGATCCTCATCAGTGCCCAAACCTCAAGGTTTAACCAAAGTATGAAAGAATCCCTTAAAGAACCAAGATCTAGTTAGCTTTCTTTGAAGCAATATAATGCACAATTAGCACTGTAACTTTTTTCATTGAATTGGTCAGTTGCGTTAGTTTGTATAAACTGATGGATTTAGCAGTTTGTGGTCCACAAGTAGAGAAAATCAGTGGAAACCCAGCTGTATTAACAGAGCACTGAGAATTATAAAATCCGAGATTTAGAGAGTCTGTGGAAAGATCAGTGTACCTAGAAAGAAACAAGTTCCACAAAATTAACCAAACAATGCTCACCTTGCACACCACTGGTTCTCGTGTTCATATTGCTATGTACTCACAAATGTTTTTCAAAGATTCCTGGCACTTACATCTTACTTACTGTAAAATAATTTGTCATGACCCATTTTTTGTTTTAAATATAAAAATAATGCGAACATTAAAATGAAAAACTAGGAAAATCAATCACCCACTAATCTACTATCAGTTTTATATTTATGTTTTGCATTTGGTTCATTAAAATATTTACATTTTAACCACAGAGTGAGTAAAGTTTAGTACCATTCTTTTAAACCTAGCATTATATTTCCATATTGCTATGTAGTGCCTGCATTTTATTTAATGCCTTTAAAATATTCCATTGAGCAGTTAATATCCTAATTTAATTAGCAGATCTTCTATTTTAGCTATTTCAACTGCTTTGAATTTTCATTGTTATTTTTAAAATGTCTTGATGCATAAGACTGTTCCAGAATTTGGATTATCTCATTAGGCTAATGTCCCAGAAGGAAAATTGCTGTACCAAAGGATTTGAATAATTTTATAATTCCTAAAAACTAAAACCGTTATATTCTATAAAGTTTACACTAACATTCAAAGCAGCAGCAATAGATAAGGATATCAGATTTAACATATACTTAGGAGCATTTCTTTTTAAAGCTTTACTAATTAAGTGGTTGAAAAATGTTACCGTGTTTTTAAATGAACATTTACTTGTTGAATTTTCCCTTTTGTGAATTGGCTGTTCACATCTTTTTCCTGCTTCTTGGTCAATCTTAGAATTGATCCATTTGCTTGGACCCTTTAGAGATTAAAGATGTTCACCCTCAGGCATTTTTGCTGCAAATATTTTTCCAGATGGCTTTGTGTTTTCTTTTTGTGTAAAATATACAGAATTATCTGTCTAGTTTTTTCTTTGTGACAATTTCTGTCTTTTATATGTGTAGAAAGTGAGCATTCTCTGCAAAGTTTTCCATAAATGATCAATATCTTTCCATTTTGTTTGTTAGATTTTGTTCTTTTATTACATTAGAAGTTTATTTCGATAAAACTTTTCATTCACACTTAGTGTGATATGTTCATTTTGTTGGTCATTTGTTAATGAGTTGTCCCTATTTTATTTATTGTCTTTCTTTTCCTGTCTTAGATATAAAATGACTATATTTATCTGCAACATGTTCTGTGTATTTTAATAGCTTTATAGTTGACATATCATTTTAATAGTGTATATTTGACATACAGTAAATGCACGTACTTAAAATGCACCACTGCCATAACCAAAGTCGTGAATATACAATCACCCCCCAAAAGTTTCCTTGCACCATTTTGTATTTCCTACCTCTGGCCCCTCTTGTCCTTCACAGCTCCTCTATAGACTTCTGTGTAAAGGGAATCATATAGAATGTACCCTTTTGGTCGGACTTATGTCACCGAGCATAAGTATTTTGAGATGCATCCATGTCATAGTGTTTATCAATAGTCCATTCAGAGTATCATTCCATTGGATGGATATACCCCAGATTGTTCATCCATTCTTCTGTTGATGGACATTTGGTTCATTTCATGTTTTGGGCTGTTACAAATAAAGCTGTTATGAACATTCATGTACAAAACATTTTATGGACATGCTTTCATTTCTCTTAGGTAAATATTTGTTGGTGGAATGGCTGAAGCATATCATCAGAGTGCGTTTAAGTTTTCAAGAAATTGTCAAACTCTTTTCCAAAACTGCTGTCTTGTATTATAGGCCCACCAGCAGTATATGAGAGTTTCAGTTCTTGTACATTCTAACACCTGTTACAATCAGTCTTTTCAATTTTAACCATTCTTACTGGGTGTTTAACGATATCTAATTCTGGCTGTAACTTGTATTTCCCTGGTAATGAATGATGTTGAGCATCTTTTCCTATGCTTATTTGCCATCTATGTATAAAAGTTTAGAATAATAATGCTCTCTTGATGAATTCACACTATCACTATGAAATAATCATCTTTTTCCTTGGTAATTTTTCCTCTAAAATCTTTGATATCAATATAGCCACTCAAGTTTTATTTGAATAGTATTGGCATGGTATACTTTTCCGCTTTTGCTATTAACGTGTGTGTCTATATTTACAGTATGTGCCTTGTAGATGTTCAATATTTATCAACTCTAACAATCTCTAAATTTTAATTGGAATAATTAGAGCTTTTATATTTACTGTAATTATTGAAATGGGTAGCTTGAAGCCTATCATCTTGCTATTTGTTTTCTATTTGTCTAATCTATTCTTTGCTCCCTTTTTCTTATTTTTCTGGTTTCTTTTGGATTGAGTACTTTTTATTTCATATTATCTCCTTTGTTAGATTATAGCTTATAACTTTTTCTTAGTTTAGTGATTGCTTTGGGGTTTATAGTATAGATCTTTAACTTACCTATTTACTTTCACCTATATACCACTCATGTATAAGTGTAAATAACCTCATACAAATAGTATGAAACCTTACCATAATATATGTATACCAGCCCTGTTCAGAATATATCAAGCCATGTAATATGAAAAATACATATTTTTTAAAGAAGTAACAAGATACAAGAAACATTGTTCATAGGACAATGACACCTCAGTCCCCTTCAAAGCAGGCACCTTGGGACCTCACACAGTTCACCCAGTCACCATCAGCTGCCCCATCGTATTTTCCTGAATGTCATCAACAGTCTGAAATCTTTTCCCTTTCAAAGGTGATTTTCATTTTGGGAAAAGCCAGAAGTCACAGGGCACTAAATCTGGGCTGTAGGGGGACTGAGTCACCTGGGTGATTTGTTGTTTTACCCCAAAACTGTGCACAAGACATGATGCATGAGCAGGTGCGTTGTCCTGATGAAGCTGCCAATCACCAGTTGCCCATAGCTGTGGCCTTCTGAATCATCTGAATAGTTTCTGCTGAGGGCCATTCAAGCTTAATGCAAAATTTGATGCAGATGCATTGCTTTACTCGCTCACTCATTTTGAATGCACAGCCACACAGTACTCATGCTCACTCAACAGTGTCTACTGCCCCTACTGACTAGTACAATGAAGTCGTCACTGTTCACATATGCGCCTTCCAGTCCACTCTCCTTGGCTGCCAGGTTACATCAATGTCACGCAAACTGTTCTCATTATATTAACAATGGCTGGACTCTTTCTGGACAGACCTCACATTTGTCCCCTCCAAGTCTGTGTGTGTGTTTCCATAATACATTGTTAATTACTTTTGTAAAAGTTAATTATACTTCCATTGTGCTAAAATATGCATAACATCAAATTCATTATCGTAAACATTTTTAAGTGTACAATGAAGTGGCATTAATTAAATTCACATTGTCATGCCATAATCACCACCATCCATCTTCAGAACTTTTTTTTATCATCCCAAATGGAAACTCTCTATCCATGAAACGATAACTCCCAATCTTCCACTCCCTAGCTCCCGATAACCACTATGCTATTTCTGTCTCCACCAATTTGACTACTCTAGATTGCATATATAAGTGGAGTCATACAATATTGGTCTGTTTGTGTCTGGCTTCTTTCACTTAGCGTACTGGTTTCAAGGTTGGTTCATGTTGTAGCTTGAATCAGAATGTTGTTACTTTTCAAGGCTGAATTATACTCCATTGTATGCTTACACCATAGGTTATTTGGTTATCCATTTGCCTGTCAGTGGACATTTGGGTTGTTTCTACCCAACCCAAATTATGGCTTTTATGAATAATGGTGCTATGAACATACTGTGCAAATAAATGTTTGAGTTCCTGCTTCAAATCATTTGGGGGAGGGTACAGACCCAGAAGTAGACTTGCTGAGTTATATGGCAATTCTATGAAAAGATTTAAATAAAATTTAAATTGATTTAAATTTTAAAATCTTCTATATTTACCCATGTATTTACCATTTATGGAGCTCTGCACCTCTTTGTTAAGATCCATATTTCTAAATGTATATTTATGAATGCTAGCTATTTGTTCTCAAAGATAAACTCAAAGAAAATTGTCAACTTCCAGGAAAAAAAATCATTGCAGATTAAGAATTGAATTGTAGATCATCTAAAATATAACTTGGAGAGAACAATGAGAAAATATTCAGTGTTCCGTTCTGGTAATATGTCACAATTTTTCATTTAGTCAGGTCCTGTTTTCAAAATACCAATAAAATTTTGCAGTTTTATTTATGTAACTTCTACACATCTTATGTTGATTTCTTCTGCTTCTAATGGCATTATATTTCCATTGAATGGGTGTTTTTAAAATTATGCTTTATATTTCTATATTATGGAAGTCCAGAGTACTATGAACTTCAGAGTATTTATTATGCACAGTTACCTTAATTAAGATTTCATTAAGACTAGAGAATGTTATTATTTTTAACTTAGTGTTTGGGATTTCTAGGCATATAATCAAATCATCTCAAAATAATAATTTTGTGTGTCATTTTTACCTCTGTTCCTTTTACATGATTTACCGTATTAATAAAAATTTCCAAAATGCTAGTATATAAAAATAATGAATAAAGATATTTGTTATTGTTGTTCCTGAGTTTAATCGGACTTCCTCTAAAGATCTGCTATTGACGATATTGATGACATTTCACATTCCTGAGAGAAGCCTTAGTTTAGTGTAGCGGATTATTCTTATATTATACTGTTATTGTCTCTGTGTTAGAGTCTTCTTTAAGGTGTTAGTTATTGTGCTATTCTACATTAGTCTTAAGTGGGGGAAATCTATAAAAAAGGGCGGTGGCCTTATTAAACAGCAATGGACAAAAGCACAAGTTTTGGGGGACGGGGTACAGCAGTTCTCTAATATTGTCCTAAGAAGCAGGCATTCCTTGCAATTACAAGGTCCAGCTAAATATGGGAAACTTGGGTAAAATAATAAAAATCACTGAAAATAGGTTTTTACTTGTCTGCTTCCTGCCCCTGCAGCCAAAAAAAAAAAAAAAAAAATAGAGCATTAGATCATTTGCGGGGGAGTGTAAGAGACCCATCTCTGAATCACCCATCTCTTAATTCGCCAGCACCTGCCATGATTTGTTATTACTCTGTGGAAACGGGAATTGGTTCCTGCTTGTTTTGATTTTGTCTTCATTCCTCCAAAGCCAAAGGCACATTAATCATTGTATAAATACCTGGATAAATTAAGAGAAAAATTGGGCCATGGTAGGTGGGTACTAAAGGTCACCAAAATGGGTCTTGAAACGCAGTACGGCATCAAGTGTAGCAAATGGAGAACAGTTGTTTTAGTTGGGGTTTTTTTGGGGGGACCTATCAAATGGAATAAAATGGGGGAAAATATAACCTTTTGTGTTGTAACTTTAGCCAAGTATATGAAATTTAGGCAGTACTTGTGGCCATTTTCTCATAGTAATAATTCAGGAATTTAAAAAAAAAAAATCCAAACTCAGTTTCTCTGGCATTTGAAGTTGCAGGAATAACATCTCTGTGGTTGACATAAACCATGGGAAGCTCAGTTGCTCGATCTCATTATCTGATTACAGCTGTGAGTACGCCCTGGGTACTCCCTGGTCGGGAGTGGCAAAGGTATTCATGAGCCCTTTCCTTTTCCTTTTCTCCTGCTCTGTTCTGTGGTGCTTCACTTGGTGTATCATTGGGCAGGAAACTACGGTGGGATTGATTTTGGTTCTACACACAGAGTACTCATCCAGAATGCTGTGCCAGGCATTCAGTGGGAGAGCAGCCGCGGACTGTAGCGCGCGCTCTTCCACCGAGATCTCGGACACTGTGTGGAGTTCAATCCTAGAACATCCTCTTTAAAAACAAGTGCTGTGAAAGTCACTGTGTCACACGCTTCTTTGAAAAAGTGACTTGCTTGCCCATGCTCAGTAGTAACTTTTATTTTTAGAAAATAAGTTTGAAGCAAGTTATTGGAGGAGTCATGTTTTTTTTCACTCTGATTCCCAAATAGTGATCCATGGAACATCTCCATTAAAATTATGTAGATTAGAGAGGTATTTAAAACACTAGATTTCTGAGCTGGGGCCTCGAGGTAAATATATTTTTTAATTCTTTATTAAGATAAAAATCCGCATAACAAAATTCACCATTTGAACCGTTTTCAACTGTACAATTCAGTGGGATGCTTTCGCTAGTCACACTGTTGGCAACCACGACCATCATCTAATTCTAGAATGTTTTTGTCACCTCTAGAAGAAACTTTATACCTCCAGATTTCCTCCTCTTATCTCTTCACAATTGCTGTTCTCCTTTCTGTCTGTATAGAGTTTTCCATTATAGGCTTTATCAAAATGCAATTATACAATACGTTATTTGTGTGTGTGTGTATGTGTGTGTGTGTGTGTGTGTGTGTGTCTTCATCACTTAGCATAAAGTTTTCAAAGTTCATCCATGCTGTTGCATGTATCCATATTTCATTTATTCTAATAGCTGAATAATATCTATTGTGTGGATATACCACATTTTGTTCATCCCATTCATCAGTTGTTTTCATTAAGGTTGATTCCAGTTTTTCCTCTAGTGAGTAATGTTGCTATGACTATTTGTATACTAGTTTTTGTGTGAACATGTCTTCAGTTCCCTTGGGTATATACCTAGGAGTAGAATTGCTGAGTCATATGGTAACTCTATGCTTACTATTTTAAGGAACTGCCAAAGTGTTTTTGACATTGGCTTCATCATTTTACACTCTGCAGGGTCTCAGCATGCTCCTGGACAGGGGGCTGAAAGTGTCCTCCATTCCCCAGCAAGGGGGAGGCCTGATGGCCAGAAGGAACAGAGGAACCATACCACATGGCACAGAGCACATAAGAAAACCAAAGGGTTACCAGGATGTCACTGCATCTAAAGGATGGTGCCTGAAGTTACCTTTGGTTGCCCAGCAATTAGGAAGGCAGGTGGTGTGAGGACCACGAGAACCATAGCATGTGGGCAGGTAGGTGTTTGGAGGGTCCCCTCACCCCCCCGGGTACCATCATGAGGAAAGGATGTAAACAAAAGAAGCCATACTTCCCCAGTATGCCAGTAGTCCTGTGTCCCTAAGGATCCCAGGAAACGCAGGCAGCAGGCAGGCTAGTGACCAGATGGGCCTCCAGGGCAGAAATTGAAGGCAAGAAATACAACCAGGACCATAGTATGTCCACAGGCTGGTATATGGAAGTTTTCCCGAAGGCACCAGCATGAGGACACCGCTGTGGACACAATGAACTACAGTTTTGTGTCACACAGACAGGCTTGTGATTCAACGTACCCCAGAAAACACATTGGGCAGGTGGGCTAGTGACTACATGGGCAGTAAGGGCATCTGTTCACTACAGGGAAGGTTGCCCAAAGTGATCTCAATTCATCAATGGGAGGGCAGGCTAACGGCCAGGACAAATCAAAACAAAGCACACGGACAGGCTGGTGGTTGGAAGGTTCTCCAGGGAGCCAAGGCTCTGGGCCAAAGGAACCATAGCTCCCCAGCATGTAGGTAAGCTTGTGAACCAGGGAATCCCGGGAAGAGGGAACGCTAGTAATCAGATGGACCACCACTGCCTACCTCACCATCACTACCACCAAGCATCAGTGTGCAGCAGGGCAGGTGGCCAAAAGTTTTCCCATTTCTCCAGCAAGGCTGGTAAGTGTAAGAACTAAAGGAACCCTAGTGCACTTGCAGGTGCTGGTTCTGCTGAGGTAGATGAAATTGTTATCAATTCCTCAGGAAGGGGGAAGCTGAAGGCCTGAAGGACCACCAGAACTCCAACACATGTGTGCAGGAGCTACTGGTCATGCAGCACCTTCAGAAAACCACAGTCAGTGGAAGGAACCATAGTTTCCCAGCACGAAGACATCTTGCAGACTAAAGAATCACAGCAAAATGGGCAGAGCGGTGAGTACTTATGCCCCGTGCAGCAGTGTTTTACATGAGAGGTGGCCTCAAGTGCTCTCTACCCCACGGCTAAGGGAAGGTTCATGGCCAGAGCACTCAGAATTATAGCACACCTTCTGGCTCGTGCCAGGCGGTTTCTGCAAGTGCACCAGGGCAACAGTATGGTGAGCAAAGGGAGCCACACTTGCCCAGCTTGCAGTAGGCTTATAGACCCAAAGCACCCCGGAGGGATGGCACGCTAGTGACTGACGGATCCCGGAGGCTCCAGTGCCAGACAGGGAAGATGACCTAGAGCTCACTGTTATCCAGCAAGCCAGAAGGCTCGTGGCCTAAAGAAGTCTGGAGCCCAAGTGCTACAGCAGACTAGTGCCCAGGAGGTGTTTCCTTTGCGGGCAGGCAGGTAGAGTCCCCATGAGACTCTAGCCAGTGCTAAGGCAGGCGGTAGCCAGAAGGTATCCAGGACCTTGAAAGGACAGATGGCATGTGGACAAAAAATCCCATGGGTCCATACCACTAGGGTCATATTTTGATAAAAAAGACCCTGATCTCCCTAGCTGGGAAGCCAGCTCGTGGTCTGGAGGAAGCCCTAACAAAGCAAACATGCACGCAAGTGAGCGGAAGGGCTCCAGGGCTTGGCCATAGGGTTGGGGAAGGTGAGTAAATGTGCCTTAATTTCTCCAGCAAGCAGGGAGGCACGTGGTGGGAGGGCACACCAGGAAGTTTCTTTAAATGTATGTGCTATGTTTAATTCAACAAATAGTTACTTCGCTATCTCAGTAGAATGTTACCTTCCCTTCAGGTACCTATATTACAAAACGTGATACAAAATATGATTTTTTAAAAAAGCCATTACAACTGCTAACAAATGCTCTACCGCAGTGCTTAGTTATCACACTGTAATATGCAGATGAATCACCTGGAGAGCTTGTTAGAAATTCTGATTTAGCAGGTCTGAGGCGATGCCTGAGACGCAACATATCTAATAAGCTCCCAGGTTATGCCAAGGCTGACTGACGGCTTTTGAACAGCAGAGATCCACCAGCCACAGGTGGCTGGTTAATGTAATTAAATTTAAATAAATTTTAGAAGTCAGTTCCTCGGTCTCACTAGCCACACATTTCAAAGCTACCGTACTGAACAACAAACATGTCGAATATTTCCATCTTTGGAAGTTAGTTCTCCAAGGAAAATAAATGGCCATGTATTATTGGGCAATCCAAGGAGGTCTGTGTGAATTTTGTCTGGACCTGGAAATGTAAGTAGGATTGTGATAGAAGAAACGTTCCATGTGGAAATAAATACAAGAAGGCGGCTTTGTGCATTGGAAGTAAATGGGCTCTGAATTGAAAGACGCCTGGCACGGAAACCCACCACTGGCATTTATAAGCTCTGTAACTCTGGGGGAGTTCTTTGAACTTTCCCAGCCTTGGTTTGCTCAGTGTAAAAATGTCTACGTCACAGAGTCTGCATGAGATACACACGCGTGAGAACATTTGCAGTGTCAACGCCTCCAGGTTCCGTGGAACCTCCAAGTCCCTGCTTTTCCTTCTCAGAGCTGGAGTCACTTGATCTCTGCCCTTGGTTCTCAAGAGTTAGGAGTCACCTAGGCAATTCTGGCCCCGCATAGCTTTTATCTGGAAGTGTTTAGTCAACTTCCTTCACCACCTTCCAAGGTGGTGAAGTCCTGCAGTTGATGTCGTTTGGTCCTTGAATGCCAAGGCTGACAGGCCATTCTGCATTGGATAAGCGATAAGGAAAGAATGTTGTGGGGGTTTTTTGTTTTTGTTTTTGGGTTTTGTTTTGTTTTGTTTTGCATGTTAGGGAAAGAGTGGAATGTGCTTTAGGAAGTTTAGCAACAGCAATTAGCATAGGCTAGTTGTGAGTAATATAACTCAAGAGAAGGCAGGAGAGGAGAATAGAGAATTTAGCAGGGCCAGATCACTGGAGCGCTTTGACCGCCTCGACAAGGGCTCTGAACTCCATCCCATTGGCTATGGGAACAAACTGAGGACATTTCATCAAGGTCATACTCATAGCCAGCCCACCTATTTGAAGTGGGAGGAGATATTTGAAGAGAATTATCTACGAAGAAGTAAAAAGGAAATGAAAGAGGTGGAGAAAGAGAAGTCTCCAGTGAGTGATTTCAGGTCTAGAGATATTGAAATAGAGCCTTTTTGAATGAAGACAAGAGTTCTGTGCCTGTGCTGGAACTAAAAAGGAATAAAATTAATTTTAATATAAGCCTAGAAGCCCCATTATTGGGAAGGTGGGTGAAATGGGCTTGTTTCATTTCAAGAGTGGTCAAGGAAGGACTCCAAGGAAAAATTTTAGGTTAAGTTTAAAGTGCCAGAATTTCAACCACTAATGGAAAGCAGTGGGTATTTCTGGGGAAAGCTGTGACTTATCATGATGAAATTCTTTCCTACAATTAGTTTTCTTAGTCACAGAAGGCCACATTCCTTCACACTGGGGAGGAGGGAGGTCCTCAGTGAATGATACCAGGGCGTATAGCATAAACGACTTGACTTCTATCTTTGCATAGAATATCTGTCACTGGGGGTACTGGCATCAGACATTAATATCTGTCCACCATTTATTTCCCTGTTTCCTGAGCTGTGTGGTCCCCAGCGGTGCCACTCCAAATCCCCCCCTATAATTAATTGAGTAGTCCCCCATGTTAATACTGGCCTGAAAGCAGTACCCCTGATATGGAAATATAAAACTTCAAACCATCTCCAATGTACTTCTAAACCAAGTAAAAATGATTTGAGCATCAATCTCTACTTGGAATTACGTACCTCACCTGTCTTCAACTGTCGAAAAGTGAAAGGGCATTTCTGTTTGGCCGTCTTGGTTGTGTGTGTGTGATCTTTCCCTTCTCCCTTATTTCTGGGCAGGATCAAATTATGCAGTAAAACACTATACCACTTAAAACATAGAAAGATATACACAGCAGTGCTCATTGTTAGGGTTTTGTGGAGAGGAGGTAACATAAAAACAAATACCTAATATTTTATGGATTATTTATTGCCTCACCGTCAAAATAAACAGCTACATCATTTTTTATCTCAATTTGTAATATTTGAGGCCTATTTCAGGTTTATACTGTTTGGAATCAGGCAGGAAAATGGAGATATTGCAATTTGGACGCCCAAATGCTGGTTTGAAACTACTCGTTTATATGAATTTTTAAATGACCCAGGAAGACCTGACCGGTGTGGCTCAGTTGGTTGGGCATCCTCTTGGAAACCAAACCGTCGCCATTTCAATCCCCGGTCAGGGCACATGCCTGGGTTGCAGGCCAGGTCCCCAGCTGGGGGCTAGTGAGAGGCAGCCGATCAATGTTTCACGCATTAACGTTTCTCTCCCTCTCTTTCTGCCTCTCTTCCCCTCTCTCTAAAAATCAGTCAATAAAATCTCTTTTAAAAATAGCCAAGGAAATTTTCCACACTTTAGCTTTTATACTTTCAAAGTTTTTTTCTCAGGCTCTCTCCAACCCTTGACTATTTTTCACTTTACCTCTGAATTATTAACGCCAGATATACACTTCCACGAATATAGTTGTATTTCCTACATGGTGGTGAGGCTCCCAATTCACTTGTGTTCAGGTGCAAAAGCAAAATATATATATATATATATATATATATATATATATATATATATATATATTAAAACGACTTCTTTTCCCTGGGTTTCCCACACAAAAGTCACTGCTTTGTGGAGATTAGCAACTATAAGCTAATTCTGAAGCTTCTGAAACTTAATTCTGAAGTTGCTAATGGTTAAGAGTCAGAGCAACTGGCATGGGTTTTAAAACACGGTTAAGGTTGAAGCTGTTCTCCTCCAATCACTTGTGAGAACTGTGTCACATAGCTATGTGTTCTCTCTAGGGGGTTCCAGCAAAGTCTCGAACTTCAGTTGCTCTAACTGGCATTTGGAGCATGTCTAGAGGGTGTAGATTAACTCCCACATGCAAAGCAAATCTGTGCCACTTGATTTGTTGTGAAACCATAACTTGCTTTCCATTGATTTCCAGCCTAGCTACAAACATTCTTCAGACTTTCCCTCTTCGCTAGGCTTGAAAAATCTTGAATGGAAAAGAAGCTGGGATGTCTCTCTTCAACAAACTCTGATTCCAAGTGTCCATGGAAGGAATGACAAAGCAGAGTTCACATTTCCCGAATGCTGGGATTTTAGAATAGGAACAAATGTTCCCAAATGGTCTTGTACAAACTCTGCAACAGTCTGTTAAGAGGCAAATATTTTCCACAGTCTATAAAAGATCCTGAAACATTCCTACCCTTAACAGTGTCTTGAGGCAAGCATGACAAAGGACTATGAAAAGCCAAGAACTAAAATATTTTCTAATACCAGAGATTTTAATTTCTTTAACTAAAAGTTTACCTTTCTGCAACCTAAGTTCCTTAGGATTTTTTTCTAATTTTTGTGTCAAGCCCTGGATAATCTGTGCTAATTTGTTTAGCTCTTCTGCAAAGGGGAAAATATCTTGCTAATATTGGAAAATTTAGAAATAACACCAAGACACAAAACAGGCTATTTATTTTATTTTCTCAGTGTTTCTTTTCTCTTTTAAGCAGTTTGCAGAAATCTTAACCAGGAGTGGTCCCATGATGACTTATCAAGAGTTTACATGCCAAGATTTCAAGGAACAGAACAGGCAAGCATTTAAAGCTGAAGATGTCATGCAGAAAGAACATGGTAAGTTCCAACAGAGCTTTGTCACTGTTGAGCCCCAGATTGGGCAATCATTAATTAGCTATTAATAAGTCTTCCTGTTAGGAGGACTGATTTCACCAGCCACAGGAAGACCATTGCTATAAGTGGTCTATCGAATTGATTCAGACATTCGAGGTAAGAAAGAGATGTAATTAAATCTTTTCAATAGACTGCCTAGGCACTCATCTGCTGCCACTGATAGATACAGTTTTGGAGTTGCTGCAATTTTTTTTTTTACCCTTTCTCCTTACTACATTTTAAAAATGATCGTTAATGCTTTAAATGCCCATGAACCCATAGTAGAACTGGCATTGTTTGGTAATGTGAAACCATTTCCGAGTTAGATAAACGAATGCCAGAGGTCTTCACTTCATGGAGAAAATTCGTCGCAATAAACTATCTGGATAGTTCCTCCTAACACTAACAGCGTGTGACGTATGTGACGTGTATTCTTCGGTATATACCATTGCCTTACATTTCGGGTTGTTGTGCAATGCAAATAACAAAGGTTAGACTATCTGTCAAGGTAAGTAATTACCGATTGCTTCTTCCTGATTTTTTGCCCAAGCATTTAAAATTAAGTGGAAATAGAAATTTCAGTTCAGATTGGGGTGGGGGAGGCGAGGGTACGGAAAAAGAACACTGTGCTACAGGCAGGGAACTCAACCCGTGCATTCTTCCATTGCCTCAGGACTCTGTCGTGGCTCAGTCTTCGGACCCCCTACCTGCTGTGGCCTGCGCAGCTCACCCGTATGGAAGTGCTGTGTCTCCTCACTTGCTGAACTCCCACCACACTCTTAGTTTCCTTCAGATCAGTATAGATCCTCGACCTGCCTACCTCAGGGAGGACAGAATAAATTCCAGGCCCGTGTTTTACTGTAAATGTGTGAGAAAGGCTTGCCTGAGCACAGCTAAAGGTCAGCTTGTGGCCTGCCCTGCTTGGTCTGGGCCCTTTTGTAAAGAGTAACGGTAAATATATCAACCCTTACTTAGCCTTGGTGTAGCTCTGAATACCAGATTCATAGAGAAATCCAATGGCAAAACAGTTCTCTCTCTGTAAAGGGATTTTCAGGCCTAGCGTTACTGAAATCATCTATTTCTGCCTTGAGAAAAATGGCCTTTTCAGTTATGTGCGAAACTTGTTCTACCGTGAATGGAAAAGTGTCTTAAAATTGCAGCGATGCCCCCGTATGAAGGATTCTTCACTTGCCCAGTACTGCTGATTATCCTGTTGAGTTACTGAGCCTCTGCACTTCTAAAACATATTCTGAGATTGCTGCTGAAATGCAGCATTTTTCACTATCAATAGTATAGTGAGGACTCCAATGTAGAGTACAAGGAAACCATTGGCTTTTGAAAGTAGAATATATTGAGTGGTTATAGTAATGTGCATCTGAGGGGTGCCAGAGAAGTTAAAAACATGTAGCAAACTGCATGAGTGTCTTCCATTCTGGTTGGAAAGGCAAAATATATACAAATGGAAAACCAGCAAGGATTTACAAAGCAACAAATAGAATAACATATGTTACAACCATTGTATCAGTCAGCTAGTGCTGTGAACAACCACAGAATCTCGGTGGTTTTACAATAAGAATTGATTTCTCTGCGATTCAGCTACAGTTTGGCTGATGTAAGCTGAGCCCAGCTGGGGCCTGGCTCCAGGCCATGGATTGAATTTACACGTGGCGCCGTTGTCTGTCGTGTTTGTACCAGAGGGTTATATGGGCCTGCTGTTCGTAAGGTGATAGAGGTCAAAAGCCCCCAGAGAAGACAGCAAAATAAATAACGCCTCTTAAGGCATAGCCTTGAAGGAGCACGCCGTCAGATGTGCCAAAATAACATTGACTAAAACAGATCCCATGCCCAAGTCCAACATCAACAAGGCATGGAAGTGTGTTCCTCCTGTAAGGCAGGGAGGACAGGGAGTGAATAATGACTGAAAAACATGCCCTAGTCTACCACAACTATATTGATTTTTCGGTGCAGAAGTAACATGGAATGTTAAAGAAAAGTGCATGGTAGATTGTTTGGAGCAGGAGTTTGGAGAGAGCTAGAACTGCAGATCCATTCTTGGTAGTTCGGTTACAATCTATGACTCAGGGCCTATCTATAAACTGTCTGTAACATTTTTCGTGGTTTGAGCAGTCAGCAAGAAGGTAAGTTACAGTTTTCTCATCGTCAGTGAAGAGAGAGAAAATGCAGTCAGTTCCCTAAACCAGAACATATTAGAAAAGAAAACCTCTTCTTCCATCAAAAAAATTAGTGTCTAGGTATTTTTCACTGCTACTTTTATGGCGAAGTTTGCTGATCCTTTAGTAGACCTTGCGAAGCCTCCAAGTTGCATTCCCTGTTTAAAATGTGTGTTCTTTTCACCACCACTCTGGTCTTCTTACGTAGTTCTCCCTGAAATTGATTTTCCCTTGATAGAGTCTGAATCTCATATCCATGGATGGCTATGTAGGGGAATATTTCTCTGCTATTGTTGTATATTTAGATTGTCTCCCTTTATTCCTTTGGGGATATGTGCTTTATGAGTCTCCGGTATGTAGTTGAGAGTGAGTATGAGTGTAAGAAGGAAGAAGGGTGGGGAGAAAAGATTTCGCTTTTCCCTTTAAATAGCTATAATAGGATTAATTCCTCTAGATGACAATTAAAAGTCATTAACAAGAGGAGAAGGTCCAAATGTAGGAAATTTAATTTTAAGAAATTTCAACTATATCTTTAACTAGCTATACGATCTGGAAAGACATTCTCTGGGGTACAGTTATTCCCTGTTTAAAAAAAAACAACAAAAAAAAAAAAAACAAAACGATTGGACTAGAAGGACTTTCGAATTTCAGTGCTATTTCTTCCAAACTCAGGCAGTAATATTTTAAATTCTAGGATCAGATTAACATAAAATAAATGTAGGGGGCATAGACTCCAAGCTGACCTACGGAGAAAAAAAAAACAGAACATAATCAGAATTCTGCCATTGAGGACAAAAGCACAATTCACATAATAAGGGAGTTCAGGAGCAACGTCGGACATATAGGACCAAAGTTTCAGAGTGAGCTACTTGGCCCACCGTAGCATCTGACCTATGCATCGGTGGTCTGATGCTGGGACTTAAGGCTACTCCTGGAAGAGCATGGGCAAGAAGATGCTCAGTAATAGGGCTTGGTAGATGATAAAGTTATACACCTCACACACTGGTAGTTCAGAGAGGATGCTTTAAATTTCTGACTGAGCATATCATAGATAATGTCCCTTTTTATCTGTTAGGAAAGCTTTTCTTCCTTCTCATAAGGTTTGGCTAGGTTCTATCTTTGAGTCTCCCCAGGATCATGATTAAATTCCTAAAGAAAGAAGATGGTTTCACTGAATCCACGAAGTGAGTTGGAAAATATTCCCCACTAGGAGCTCCTTGCTTTGATATTCAATACAGACCAGCTGCATTTGGATTCCTTTAATAATTATAATGATTCCATGTTTGAAAAGAAAGCTATACATTATTCTGCAATTCAGTATGCCACTGTTTTCCCACAGGAAATTTATATGATATATGGAACGGTATGGATTTGGTGAAGTGTGTGGATGTTAATGAGTCTCTACTAATTTTGATATTGGAAAAATGTGGAGCTCATGTTCTAGGTCACTTGCAGGGCCTTTATCCAGAAATGTGATGAGGCCGCCCTCCAAATTCTAGGACCCTTTATATAATGATGGGAGAAAATCAGTGACCAAAGATTTATGAAACGCCAGTGGTTACTAGATTTCTCTGAATGGAATGATCTTTTTTTTTTTTTTTTTTCCTATTTGAAACACATCTTTAAAACATCCTGCATGTTAAGGTCAGCAATGATTAATTTAGAAACTGTGAATGTTAATTGAAGGCATGGTGTCAGAAGAAACCTTTTAAACATTTGGCTCATGCTGGTTAATTAGAGAGGCAAAAATTACTCCGTTGTGTAAATATAGGAAGAGTTTCTTCTTCCCAGTAATACAAATACATATCTGTTTGGGTTGTATACAAGGAGAGGAAGTCATTAGGCAGTTGAACTAGTAAGGTGACATTTCTAATATTAGACTCTGTGGAGCTAACCTGGTCTCCATCCAACAAAGAGACAAGAGCCAAAGTTATGAAGGTATAAAAAAGTAGGACCAGACACCATAGCTTTATATTTTTACATAAATGCAAACTTAATGGCAAAAAATGTTCTAGGATTTCTCCTGCCATAACTTTTGATCGAAGTAATCAATGATATAATCAATAGAAGTCTACAATTGGTCAAGTCTTAGAAGTATTACTCAGATGAAGCCATGTCTTTATATTTATTGTTGGTTTGATCAAACCTATAATTTAACAGTGTCTACAAAATGACCCTTGCTTCACTTTCAAGTAGCCTCAAATAGAAGTCTTTTATGAATAGCTAAGATTTTGAATAAAACATCCAAATCTTCTCCAAATCTTTGTCATGAGGTACAGGCAATATCAATGATAAAAAGGAAATGATATCAAGTTGAAAAAATGTTGACGTGCTAAATTATTATACTGTGTGTGCATGCAAAATGAGATGCACCCATACAGGATTTGTTGCACTCACATGGGAAGCCCCTGGGGCCCTTCTTAGGAAAACTCGTAACATAGCACAGTGATTCCATGAGTTCCCTGGAGGAAAAACTGTCAAAAGTAACACTGAGAGCAACAGGGACACTGAGAAAACTAAGGGAGATCACATAGTGCTTGGGTGATGAGGTTCAGGACATGGTTATGAATTGATCAATTGTATCCTATTTTAGGACTGTTTTCTTTCTTCTTTTCTCTTTGCTTCTCTGTCACTGGGACACTCTGAAAGCCTGGTTTTCAAGGAGATACCCTGTCAAAATCATCTGAAGGTCCCAACTTGTCATAACTAGAGATAATGATTAAGAACGAATTTCCATTGTAGTCTTTGTTTTTTTGTTCATTTTAATTCACAATTATGTAGACATAGCCATTGAGTAGAAGTTATGGGCCTATCCATTTCTGTTTTCAATATAAGTTGAGCATGAAATCTAAACCTCATGATTTTCGAGTGAATGATGTTGAAATCTATATACTAACGTTTTAAAGTTTGGAGAAAATATTTTGTTATAACATGCATTATTTTATTTATTTAAGAAGTTATATTGAAAAAATAAATATACTTTAAAATTGTATTTTAAGACATACCCATTAAAGTCACTATTTATCGTGTATATATATATATATATATATATATATATATGTATGTATTTTAAAGCTCACTTAATATTAGAAAAAACTTCATGGATTTTATTCCTTCAATAATATTATTGAAGCAGAATGTCCTGTGAGGAGGGGGGGAAAGAGTAAAGCATTTTTCTACAGTTTGATTTCCATGCTCTGTAAACCAGTACATAATGTTCTGTAGAAATGAAAATGAATTTTGTATTGGTAATTATTGATTTGCTTATTCAAGTCTGTTCATATAATGAATCAACAGAGATTTTTGGTCTTAATTCAAGTAGGAAATGATTTTGTTGTTACATAGATAACAAAACATTTTAAAATTTTAAAGAAAAGACTGGATGTACTTCCAGCCAAGATGGAGGTGTAGCTGGACACGCTGTGCCTCCTGTCACAACCAAGATTAAGGACAACAAAAATATAGAACCAAAAAGAAAAAAAGAAAACCCAACCAGGACAGAGAGAAAATTGAATTGTGCGGGAGTCTGACAACAACGATTCACCCAGACAGGTAAGAGGGGCGGAGTCAGCGGCCAGCTGAGTCCGCACAGTGGGATAAGCCGGTGGTGGTCCTGGGCGCGCAGTCACTCCAGGTGCACAGGCTGCGGCGTTGCCAAACGTGAGGAGGCCAAGTGGGGCTCACAAGGCGGCGGACTGCGGACACATATTTGCACACAGATAAACCAGGCGAAAATGGGCAGCAAGACAGACTGCGCGACGCAGGGCCCCAGCGCTGGGAAGTGAAGCCTAAAAGCACCCATTGAAAATTCTTGTAGGGGCTGAGGTGCATGGAGCGAGTCCCAGCCTCACAGGAGAGTTCACTGGGGAGACCCACAGGGTCCTGGAGTGTGCACAGGCCCACCCACACGGAATCCAGCACCAGAAGGGCCAATTTGATAGGGGAAGAGGCTGAAGGGACTGGAATCTGCAAAAGCTCGAGGAGCAAGTGCCATTATTCCCTCTCGGACCCCGCCCCCACATCCAGCATCACAACCCAGTGACTGGGCTGCCCTGCCCTGGTGAACGCCTAAGGCTCCACCCCTCACTACATAACAGCCAAGACCAGACAAAAACAAAACAAAACCAAGGATGGCTCAAAAGAGAGAATAGACCAGGGCCCCAAAGCTAATTCATCTGAGCAACCAGGAGGTGGTTAACCTATCAGATGCAGAGCTCATAGCACTGGTAGCCTACCTATCAGAAGCACAGTTCAAAGCTCCGGTGATTAGGAAGCTCACAGAATTGGTTGATTTTGGTCGCAAATTAGAGGAACAAATGGAGGCTACAATAAGTGAAATGAAGAAAAATGCACAGGGTACCAATAGAGATGGGAGGAAAACTGGGACTCAAATCAATGGAGTGGACCAGAAGGAAGAAAGAAACAACCAAACAGAAAACAAGGAAGAAACAAGAATTCAAAAAAAAATCAGGAGAGGCTTAGGAACCTCCAGGACATCTTTAAACATCCCAACATCTGAATTACAGGGGTACCAGAAGGGGAAGAAGAAGAGCAACAAGTGGAAGAGTTATTTGAACAAATAATAAAGGAAAACTTCCCCAATCTGGCAAAGGAAATAGATTTCCAGGAAGTCCAAGAAGCTCAGAGAGTCCCAAAGAAGGTGGACCCAAGGAGGAACACACCAAGGCACATCATAACTACATTAGCCAAGATTAAAATGGAGGAGAGAATTCTAGAAGCAGCAAGGGATAAAGGCAGAGTCACCTACAAAGGAGTTCCCATCAGACTGTCAGCGGATTTCTCAAAAGAGACCTTCCAGGCAAGAAGGGGCTGGAAAGAAGTATTCCAAGTCGTGAAAGGCAAGGACCTACATCCAAGATGACTCTATCCAGCAAAGCTGTCATTTAGAATGGAAGGGAAGATAAATCGCTTCTCAGATAAGGTCGAGTTCAAGGACTTCATCATCACCAAGCCCTTATTATATGAAATGTTAAAGGGACTTATCTAAGAAAAAGAAGATAAAAAATATGAACAGTAAAAAGACAGCAAACTCTCAGGTATTAACAACCACACCTAAAACAAAAGCAAACTAAGCAAACAGCTAGAACAGGAGCAGAAACACAGAAATGGAGATCACATGGAGGGTTAGCAACAGGGGAATGGGAGGAGGAGAGAGGGGGACAAAGCACAGAGAATAAGTAGCATAGACAGTAGGTAGAAAATAGACAGGGGGAGGGCAAGAATAGTGTGGGAAAAGTAGAAGCTAAAGAACTTATGACCCATGGACATGAACTAAAGGGGGGAACATGGGTGGGAGGGGGTGTGCAGGGTGGAGGGGAATGATGAGAGAGAAATGGGACAACTGTAATAGGATAATCAATAAAAAATATTTAAAAGAAGAAAGGACTGAATTTATCAATCACTTAGATAAAACAGTAAGGTTTTTTGTTTGTTTTTAAATGTGGAACCAAACTCTTTTTTCCTTTTGCGTTGACTTTGTAGATTCCCTGACCAAATACATTATGACGGGTTGTATACAAGCCATGGTAGAGGGTCTAATTCTCCATACAAGGCCCCTACTCTCTTTGTGAATTACAGATGGAAACATCAAGGTAGTTCTTGGGTAATGAAGAGGTTCTCCTATGCGCCTCACACCCCTGGAACCACACTGCATTCACGCATAGCCATCTTCATATCTAAATTAGTTTTAATGAATCATCTAGGTAAGCAATATGAGAGGGAGCTGTGGAAAAGGAGCATTTTGGTGATTACACTGAAAGCATGTGCTTTGTCGATCATATTATTAATGCATCATAAAATGCTTCTGAGAACATATGTGAATTCATAAATCCTATGGAGGGAAATGCATGCTCATTTTAAAAAGCATGTGCGATTATTGCTGTGTGTTTGTGCTGTTTCATAAGTAATTGAAAAATAACTGTACAAATATTAATGTGGCCAAATGAAAGCCAATTTGAGCAGAAAAAGAAACCATAGCAACTCATCTCTCTTACCCTGAAACTGCAGAAAAATTGCAAACTGACAATGATCTCAAAACAACATACTCCAGCCCAAGTATTGTTTAATTTTATATTACGTATACTCAGTAGAATTCTTCAGTGACAGTCTACATTTTCTTAATGTTTTTCCCTTAGAACTTCATGGGGAAAAGGAAAAGATCTGTGGTTTTATTTTATTACTTCTGATAGGAAAGTGCATATTTTAACACTAACACTTTTCCCCCCGGGAATAACTAAGGTTCTGTGTAATAAAAATTAGAAAAAGGAAATAAAATGTGAAATTTTATATAAAACACTAGGAAATCAAGGCAGGGCATCCTTCTGGGGCTTTGAAACGCACATGGCGAAACCAATGCGGATTCTCCAGTCAGGTCGGGAAATGATGTTATAACCCACAGAGCCTGTTGCAAAGAGTTATTTAGCTCATATAAGCACTCAAACGTCGCATTTGCCTTTCTAAATATCTACAAGAGCAAGTTCATGCTGCCTTTGGGCTAGGAATGTAGTCCTGCTGCTCAGGGCAAGAAGGTATTGTCCCCTTCACTGGCATTAGCCTTATAGGCAGGTCTTCTCCCACCACCTCCTCAATTAAAGCAGCTCCAAGTTTTCATAGTGTGTTTCCTCCTAAGCTTTGGTTTAAATAAAGTATTCTGACCAGAAATATGTAAAACTGTTGGACCAGTTAACGGCTAGCAGGTCATGCCCTCACTTTCTTTCCCCTAGAAAACTTTCATTAAAAGGAAGTACTAACAGATATATTTTGGGTGAAACATTGTATAAACACACACTTTCATTTCCCTTATTGAATTTTAATGTTGAAGTATAAATATTTTAGAGGTTAACTGTAATATAAATGAAAAATCTAAATGATTAGAGATATTTTTACTACTTTAAATATAAGTTAGTTCATATAGACTTATGTATTCTTTTCTAAATGACTATGTATGAGTGAGAGTGTAATTTGGCTTTTCAGCCTTCATATACATTCATTGAAACATAGCAGGATCAGTCATAACATGGCTCTGGAGTGTAGGAGACCCTTCTGCGTGGCGTGGGCCCAGCTCCCGCTCAGAGATGCACAGGACCCACACCCACAGATAGGTTTTTCTGTGGGAAATCAGGCCTGCACTGTACCTAAGCCGCTTTGAGTCTTGCTTTTGCTAAGACTCCCTCACTCTGATTTGAGACAGCAAGTGCTTACTGTAACTTCCTAAAATCCATCCTAAACCTTCCTAGGATGAGATAAGCCGTTTAACCACTTTTTCCCTTTTTCATTTGCAGATATCCTTCTTCTGTGATGTGATTAGCGGCATTGGCTCCTTTGTTGTCTGTGAAAGGTAACCACCTGAAGGGAACCTGTGCATAGTAAATGAGGACCATCATGTAACATTTGCTCCCCTTGAGAGAAAAGCCATGCTGTCCTTTTTCCCTCCACTGGACTCGGTAGTCAGTGTGAATGTCTCATTTCATCCATAATGACGCGGACACTGCGGGCCGGTGTCTACATCACTGGAGAAAGCAAGTGTCATTATTTATATGATATATAGAAATTAAGCTTTCATATACCACATGCCCTCTAACCTTTAATAAAATGTATACTTTTAAAACGCTTGCCCTGTGAAGAAAACAACATTCAATGTGGAGAGAATAGCAGAAAACACAAATGGGAAAGCGTAAAACTTGCTGAGTGACTATGAATGTGCTTGTCTGTCTAGGCCCGAGTATTTGTGTGAGGAAACAGGAAGGTGGAAGGTTGGAAAGAGAGTTTACAGACAAATTGTGAAATCATTGACTTACAAAATTAGACAAATCTGAAAGGTCGTTTATTTATACGTTTTCTCTGATGTATGAATGGCTTCTCCAGCATTGCTAATCAACAATCACTTTGCCTCTCATACCTCCCAGTCAGTGAATGCATGACTTCAGAGGCAACTAACTCATTTCATTGTTTGCCAGCTCTAATGACTAAAACCTCTTCCTTGAGTCACAACAATAACTTCTACCATTGGTCTTAGTTTTACCTCTGGAGTACCAAATAATCCTTTGACGATTCTTTTGAATGTGAAGAATCATTACAAAGAGTAATCCAATACACTTGTGTGATTTATGGCAATCAGATTCCATTAGCTCTGACAATTTGCTCTTTACCCAGAAGAGAGCTTTATATGCTTAATTAACCAGCATCTATATATTTCTTACTGCATGTCAGGTACTCTAAGTAATTCATATATGCTAACTTACTAATCTTCATATCCTCCCTATGAGGTAGGTGTTATTATCACCATTTTTTCATTTCACATGTTTTAGTTTTTAAATTATAATTGACATATGAATTAGTTTTAGGTGTACAACATAGTGATTAGACACATATAATTTGTGAGGTGTTTATCCCGATCAGTACCCATCTGACACCATACATAAATATTGCAATATTATAGACTACATGCCATATGCTGTACTTTACATTCCCATGACTGTTTTTATAATTGGCATTCTATTCACCTTTTTCACCCATCCCCCAACACCCCTTCCATCAAGGAAGCAACAATTTTTTTTCTAAGTTTCTTTCTATTTTGTTTCTTTATTTTGTTTTTTAGATTCCACATATATATGAAATCATATGGTATTTATCTTTCTCTGTTTGACTTATTTGAGTTAACGTAATAGGTCCAACCATATTGTCACAAATATTTCTTTCTTTTTTATGGCTGAATAACATTCCATTGTATATATGTAGTACTTCTTTATCTATTTGTCTATCTTTGGAAACTTAGGTTGCTTTCATATCTTGGATATCGTAAATAATGCTGCGAGGAACTAGAGATGCATATACCTTATCTAATTAGTGTCTTTGGTGTCTTTAGATAAATACCCAGAAGTGAAATCACTGAATCATAAGGTAGTTCTATTTTTCCTTTTTTTCTTTTTTTTTGAGGAACATCCATACTGTTTTCCAGAGTGGCTGCACCAATTTGCAATCCCACCAACAGTGCATAAGGATTCCCTTTTCTTCACATCCTGCCAAACACTTGTCATTTGTTAATTTATTGATGATAGCCATTCTGATAGGCGTGAGGTAATATCTCATTATGATTTTCATGTGAATTTCCTTGATGATTAGTGATGTTGAGCATCTTTCTTCTGTATGTCCTCTTTGGAGAGGTCCTCCTCTCCACTGAGGAGGAACACACATTCTCTCTCTCTCTCCATTTCAATCCATCCATCTACCCTGTTGCCAGAGTATTTGTCAACATTGTATATTTGATTGTGTTGTGTTGTTGTCTTAAAACCCTCTAAAGTTTCCATGTTACCTTGAGAACTGCCTTTATTCCTTAGCATGAAACACAACATCCTTCATTATCTGGCTCCCAACTACCTCTGCAGACATGTCAGTGTCCACACTCAACTTGCACTTTGCCATCCAGGCATGGTGAGCCGCCTGCCATTCCCTGAACACATGGTAACCTCGCAAAGGGCCTTCCGCATATGCTTGAGTCTAAAGTTTGTTTTCTTTCCCCTATGCCACGATTTCTCCTATGTACTGTTTCCCAAAAAGCAAAAGTCCCTGGGAGTGAGAATGAGAAAAAGGGAAATATTATTTGAAGCCATTTACCAAATAATTTTAGATACTTCACATGGGAATTTCTAAGTGCAACACAAATCTGGGCAAGTAGGTAAAATAGCTACATAAATAAAATACACACTTTTTAGGTCACATTGGGAGATTGCCTTGCAGTTTAAATGGCTGAGATTATTTTCACGTTCCTCACAGCTAGCCATCTATAATTAAACAGCAGCACCAGTCGGGCACACATTAATCATCTCCAAAGAAAAGGAAAGTCACCTCTATAAATCTCAAAATATGACATATTAAAAGTTTGTTTTTATAATAGTTAATGTACAACAATTTGTGCTAACATATGATCATAAAGTAACTTCCACTTAATCTGAATCTGTGTCCCAAGATTCAGAATTTACTCATGTAATTAAAAAAGTCCCAGTTTTGCATGTTAAAGCAAATAAAAATAAACTCTAATAATTTAAATGATTTTTAAGCCTAAATAAGTTTGGATTTTCATTGGCATTGGTAAATTCACTATGTATTATGGTTACCAATCAGATGATCACAAACAGTTCTAGATGTTCTATCCAGGTTCACACCTTTACCTCATGCAATTCTCCCTTTCATTCTCTTGATTAATTGTTGAAAATAAGTCTTCTAAGTATAATCCCCCTTCTGAAGTTCTGTATGTAATTTTGTCAAATTCTCTTGCAGTTTCCTACCTCTACTTCCTATTCCCTTTTCTTGGGTACCCAAAAATACTCTTTCTCCCTGAAATAAACAGCTCCTGAGGTATCAAATTTGTAGAAAGAAATAGAGGAGACCTCACTCCATGTTGATGTTCCTTAGTCATTTTTCAGGGAGTGACTCTACATATAATTAGTTATCTAGACCTGGAGATGGAAAATTTTTTCTATAAAAGGCCAGATAGTAAATGTTTTAGCCTTTGTAGGCCGTACAGTCTCTGTTATAATTACCCAACTTTGCCATTGTAGTACAAAAGGAGACATAGACAATAATACATAAAGGACTGAGTGTGTCTCTGTTCCAATAAAACTTTATTTACAAAAACAGGTAGCAAAAACATTTAGCCATGAGCTGTAGCTTTCTGATCTCTAATCAGCCCCTTAAATGTTCTCTGACATCTTCGGCAGTAACAAAAGGATTACTTGATGTGTTTTAATACAGTTTTGTTGAGCAAAGGACATAAAAATTGCTTTCTTTCTCAGACGACTCCCAGTCTTGAAACCCAATAAGGTAAATATACTAATATTAGATATGGCTACAGCATTTGAAATTATTATCAACATGACAATGAGGAGATTGAACTATATACCATCTATGGCAGGTAAATGGGAAAGGCTGCTTAGAGACAGGGCAGAAATCGAGAAAACTAATTTTGGCCATTCCCTGTCAGGAATGAATGGGGGTATGTTTGCTCAGTCAATTTGGAAGAGTGCAATTAGTACGAGATCAGATTCTAAGACTGGGTTCTTCCTGTAACCAATGGCCACCAGAATTTAAACAAGTCATAGTGTCTCTTGGACCTCCATTTTTTTAATCTATAAAATGCAGATGATACCTAGTGTGATGTCTTTCTCAAGATTGTTGAAAGATTATGTACATGAAAACCATCTTTAAGAAGTAATTTTCAGCTACAAACGCTCACTATAAAACTTACTTAAGTGTGTAGGAATCTATAGATATGGTTCTTTTGAAGACTTTTTCTTTTTTTTAACATTTTATTTATTTATCTTTAGAGGGGAAGGGAAGGAGAGAGGGAGAGAAATATCAATGTGTGGTTGCCTCTGGTGCGTCCCTTGCTGGGATCTGGCCTGCAACCCAGGCATGTGCCCTAACTGGGAATCGAACCGAGAACCTTTGGCTCAATCCACTGAGCTACACCAGCCAGGGCTGAAGACTTTTTCTTAACTCCAGTATGCCCCTTGATCATTTCAGTTGCCACACTCTTGAACACTTCTGTCATTTTTACATCTTCCCCCAGGAACAACGACCAGAACTGAAACACATAATACAAACTTTTCATTCAAAACAACAGGATCTTTTAGGGATCACAAGTTTTTAAAGGTGGTGCCCAAAGTCAGTTTTAATCATTCTTGCTAAATAAGAAGGGGATGGAGTCACCTTAAAGTTGTTTCCTGGACAGCTGTTTCTGCATGAAAGGGATCAAGAGAGATGCAACACCATGACATGAAGTGTCCTATTTCTTCCTCAACTCTCATTTTAACCTCATTAGTCACAATTAATGTGTTTAATTCCTGGCACATAATAGCTGCTAAAAAGAAAGTTGCATAGAAGTTTGGAGGCATGAATGATATGCAATCGTTCAATGCCTATACTGGGATTAGTCAACTAAGAACAAGGATAAAGTATAAGTAACTTGGAGTACTGGGAGGAAGAGGGTAAACGAGACACCGGTGATGCCCAGTGCCCAAGTGTTTTGTCACTTAACCTACTGGTGTGCAGATTTGGCCACACCATACTACACAGATTTTGAGCCATGCTTTCATCTGACACCAACAAGATGTGAAGCTAGGGATTGAATGAAGCCAGGCTGATGGATATCCTGATTTAATTCAACCATTCACTCATGCCTTACACCATCTACCTTGGTAAAGCCTGAGGCAAATATTTTAACAAATTTCTCTGCTATTTCTGTTTTCCTCCTGAGTGCTTCTTCTTCATTACATGATCTCAGTGATTATCTTGGTGTATCATTAAAGACATTACATACAGTTAAGGTGCCCTTGAAATTAATTTTTCTTGTTCACCTAATTTCTGGTTCATTCACACATGCGAAGCAATTTTGAGCGTCTGTGTTGCTCACTTAAAGGGATCTTTTAAAAATAAATTTAAAAAATTGAACATTTGTTGGTTGAATTTTTCTCTCAGCAGTGATCTGTGAGTGGAGAAATTTCATAATTTCTCAGCTCAAAACAAGGTTACGATGTTACAACCTTACATCTATAAGTACACTATCTCTTTAGTACATGATGGTGAACTAAAATCTCTGAAGGTAGGTCTTATAGAAAATTTCAGTAGGGCCCTAGGAGCATCTGTCTCTAGAAAAGGCAGGTTTTGTAAATAGTAACAGAAGACTACTAAGGTTTCTTTAACAAAAGACTATTGATTTTAGGCTTATATGAATTACATTTCTCTCTTGTTTAAACATGCACATGAGTAGTATGAGAAAATGCTAGGCAGTTCTTATTTTAAAATATGACAGCTAGATCTAAAATAGAAATATTTTATATATTCCAGTCCTCACACTTTTTATTAAAAGACAGATCCATCTTACATTCTATTCAGTGGGTTTAATAACCAAAGTGCCAAAACTGTCATGACTACAAAACAATACCATATATAAAACTAGTTTGTGATCTGAGAAGAGACAATATGCATTGCAATAGCTCATAGTCAGTATTCTTGTATTTTCTCTCTGACATTTCACTATATACCCACTGTTTTGTCTCCCTAATTTGTGGAGTCCTCTTACTGATTTTACTCAAAACTCTGTCCCAACCTATTTTTCTTTCTGTTAGGAACTCAAGCACCAACAATCTAGAGGGGGATTCTCTTTACATCTGTTCATTATACTCTCACAAATGCAGCATGACCTGGGGGGGCATATACTCATATACATCATCTCCATGTTGATTGCAATGTGTTTCAGCAGCTTAAAAGTGTGTTCCAATTATAATGATCTTTGTTAACCCCCAGAAATTCTCCTGCTTACTAAATAATACATTACCAGGGATGAAAGACTTATTTTGCTCTTCTCCTCATGATACATTGGGGAGATTTTCTTGTAAGCTGAGTGGAAGAGCTGCCAGACTTCATCTCCCGGAAATGCCTGGAAGAGACATGAGCTAAGAGGAAAACGGCAAACTTTAAAAGAGAGACCTGCCAACCTACATCAAATCAACCACCCCCAATGTGGGCTACTCAGACTGACTCAGTAACTTCAGTGTTCTGGCAAATCATACACCATAATTAACTGTCCTTAATTCAGATGAACATTTTATGGCCCCACCGGGTCTGGAAAGAAAATCGTTAGCTTCACTGACTAATTTTCAGTTAATCAGCAACAGTTCATTCAACAGAGCACTAAATAGGACAGCCTTGATTAGAAGTATAAGGATATGATATTAATTGGCTTCTTCCAACGGGGATGAAGATGCTAAATGGCAAAGACCATCTGTAGCTTTGGGAAGGAAATACTTGAAAAACACTTTCTGAAGGTAAATGATAAAACAAAAGTACTTTTTAATAGTCAAATCAGACTATAAAATACTTCGTTTCTTTTGTCATTATTTTTTATTCTTCCCTTCAGAGGCAATATTTTGAAAATTACTGCTTTAAGTGAGATTTGCAAATGTTGACGCTAAATACTAATCAACCAAATCTTTTAGATTTTGTTTGGAGTGTGGTTTAAGAATATTGAAAATATAGAGAAATAAAAATTATATATGGATATGTATATATAAGCGTGTGTACTTATATCATAGCAGAACACCAAACACATGGAATTTCTTGGGCAAAAATCACCTGATAAAAAGATGAAGCAAAGGCAGTTTCTTTATGGCTGTTATTTATTAGACATGTCTCAAAGAAATTAAAAACAAACTACATAGTGTTTATTCAAAACTGTGAATTAGAATGCAAGAGAAATTTCCTATTCAGTGGAAGCAGTATTTACTGTAGTAAAATCTCCATTAACCAAAGTACCTCAAGAATGGACAATTTAGTTAATTTAATTTTCCTGCTAATTAAACTACAAATCTAATCCTCCTTTACTTGAATACGTACGTTGAAATGTTTTAGGAATGAAGTGAAATATTTTATTTTCTTCCCTTAGTCAGCTGAGTACAGGAAAAATAATTGAATCATAAATCATCTAGGAGTTTCATCTAGGGTCATTCAGAAGATTATTTCTCATGCTGTAATACAACAGAGGTAGGTATACAGGGCTGGTTTAAAGGAATAGAAATTTTCCTTTGACCCTTGGACCATTAGGCATTCTCACACACACCTGTGCTCCCTGCCTTCTCTCTTACTCCTTCCCCACTCTCTTCCTCCCTTCCCCTCTTCCTTTCCCCCTCTTTCCTTTTCTCTACCTCCTTCTCCCTCCTCCCTGCCTTCCCTCCTTCCCTCTCCTGTCTTAAATTTTTTTTTTTTTTACTTTCCCCCAAGTGCGCAGGATTCTTGGGTGAATATTTACTGCAAATGATTAGTGTAACTAAGGATTAATGAGGTTAAGGGGATTTTATCTTTCCAATGGCATTATCTAAGACCCGTTAAAATAGATTTAATGGATCTTTTTTCAAGGATAATTACAAGGCTTCCTTGATGGACTACTACAAACAGCATTAATTTTCAAAAGTTGGAGACTTCATGAGATCCCATCATGAGTCTCAGATGCTGAGCCTTCTAAGGTTCAGATGCCAAACTTCAGGCCAAGAGCTCAGGAGAGGACGTTGAAGAGGGCTTTGTTCATAAGTATGTACCACGAGGAAGGCCAGCACACTGTTGTGGGGCAATTCAAGCAAAACGGAAGGCTTGAAACATTCTCCATTCTCCTCCCCCCACCCCTGAACTCCCAGAGAAAACATAAAAAGGAATCTCTCTTCTTCCCTGTCATAACTGATGAACTTTTGCCCCATCCAGGCCCCTCCTTCCTGTTCTAATAGAGGAACTGCCCTTCATCTTCAGGTTCATGCAGCTATTCTTGCTTTGGTCCTCTTCTACCTTCTTAGGAATCTCATATAATCAATGTACTATCTTTATCTTGCATATTGAACCCCTCCCTCTCAAGCAGTACTTTCTCATTGTTTTTTTTTGTTGTTGTTGTTGAATATATTTTATTGATTATGCTATTACAATTATCCCAATTTTTCCCCCTTAGCATCCCTCCTCCCAGTACACCCCACTCCCTCAGGCAACCCCCCCCCCTTAATTCATGTTTATGGGTCATGCATATAAGTTCTTTGGCTTCTCCATTTCCTATACTATTCTTAACATCCCCCTGCCTGTTCTGTACCTACCAATTGGTACTTCTTAATCTCTCCATATCTATGATTCTGTTTCTGTTCTGCTTCTTTGCTTAGTTTGTTTTTTTAGATTCAATTGTTGATAGTTGTGAATTTATTGCCATTGTAATATTCGTAGTTTTGATCTTCTTTTTCTTAAATAAATCCCTTTAACATTTCATATAATAATAGCTTGGTGACAATGAACTCCTTAACTTTACCTTGTCTGGGAAGCACTTTATCTACCCTTCAATTCTAAGTAATAACTTTGCTGGATAGAGTCATCTAGGTTGTAATTCCTTTCTTATCATCACTTTGAATAATTCTTACCAGTCCCTTCTAGCCTGCAAAGTTTTTTTTTAAATAATTAGTTATGGGAACTCCTGTGTAAGTAACTACCTGCTTTTCTCTTGCTGCTTTTAAGATTCTCTCTTTATCTTTTGGCATTTTAATTATGATATGCCTTGGCATGGTCCTCTTTGGGTCCATCTTGTTTTCGACTCTCTGTGCTTCCTGGACTTGTATTTCTATTTCCTTCACCAAATTGGGGAAGTTTTCTTTCATTATCTTTTCAAATAAGTGTTGAATTTCTTATTCTTTCTCTTGTCTTTCCGGCACCCCTATGATACGAATATTGGTACATTTGAGTTGTCCCAGAGGGTCCTTACTCTTTCCTTATTTTTTTCGATTTATTTCTTCTTGCTGTTCTGATTGAATTTTTTTCTTCCTTGTGTTCCTAATCATTGATTTGATTCTCAGCTTCATCCACTCCACTGTTGATTCCCTGTAAATTCTTCTTTATTTCACTTAGTGTAACCTTTATTTCTACCTAGGTCCATTTTTATGCTGTTGAAGTACCCAGTGCGTTTCTTGAGCATTCGAATTACCAGTGGGTATTTTTTTGTGTTTCAGTTGCATTTTAATTTTTCTCTTTTTTTCACCTTTTAATTTTTTTATTTTTTCTACACTTTTTTAAAACATTTTATTTTTTTATTTATCTTTAGAGGGGAAGGGAAGGAGAGAGGGAGAGAGGGAGAGAAACATCGATGTGTGGTTGTCTTTCATGCGTCCCCTGCCGGGAACTGGCCTGCAACCCAGGCATGTGCCCTGACTGGGAATCGAACCGCGATCCCTTGGTTCATAGGTCCGCGCTCAATCCACTGAGCTACACCAGCCAGGGCTTTTCTCACCTTTTTAAATTGTTGTTCAAGTACAGTTGTCTCCATTTCTCCCCACCACTCCCCCCCCCCCAATTACCAGTGTTTTAAACTCTACATCTGATAGATTGCTTATCTCCATTTTGTTTTGGATTTGTGTGTGTGTGTGTGTGTGTTTTATTCTATTCTTTCATTTGGGATATATTTCTTTGTCTCCACATTTTGGCAGCCTCCCTCTGTTTCTATATATTATGTAGAGCTGCTTTGACTCCCTGTCTCAGTAGCATGGCCTAATGTAGAAAAGCACATCTATAAGTTGGATGGGGTGGAGCCTTAGGTAATTGCCAGGGCAGGGCAACCTGTGTGGCCCAGGTTGATGGGGTCTCAGATACGGTGCAGCTGCTCTGTGGCTCTGTGTGGGGGAGGGCTCAGAAAAGGGACCATGGCAGCTGCCTGGCCTCTGGAGTTTTGTCTGGGAGATAGCTGTCCCCCAGTACTCACCCTGATGCCAGATACCTCAGTTTCTCCGTGTATGACACTGGTGCCCTTCCAGCTGCTGCCCTGGTACTGAAACCTGGAGGGAGTAAGTCCTAAGTCTATTTCGGGCCCTTTGAGAGGAGACACCTTAGAATCCTGCAGTTTCTTTTACCGTCCCAAACCCCACTGGTTTTTGCAGCCAGAAGTTATGGAGGTTTATCTTCCTGGCACTGGAACCCTGGGCTGGGGGGCCTGGTGTGGGGCTGGGATCCATCATTCCTGATCTATCCTTCCTGATTTTCATCTAGCACACATGTGTGTCGGACTGTCTGTTCCACATCTCTGTGTCTCCACCCCTGCTACCCATCTGAATGAATGTAACGTCTTTAATTCCTTGGTTGTCGGACTTCCATACAGCTTGATTTTCTGAAAATTCTGGGTGATACTTATTTTGTAGTTTAGTTGTAATTTTTGCTGTGGTTGTATGAGTAGGTGAGCCGTGTTTACCTATGTCTCCATCTTGACCAGAAGTCTTAAATAAATATCTGAAGTAAGCTTTTTTTATTCTCCTTCCCCCTATGGTTTTCATTAATGGATTTTATTTTTTAATTATTTTATTGTTGTTCAAGTATAGTTGTCTGCTTTTACCCGTTACCACTCCCCCTCCGCCCCAGCCATTTCCACCTCCCTCCTTTCCTTCAACCACCACCCCCCCCTTGGTTTTGTCCATGTGTCCTTTATAGTTGTTCATGAAAACCCTTCCCCCATTAATGGATTTTAGTAAGTAGTATTACTTAAAAGTTTTGTTAAAGGTTCTTTGAATTAATAAAATACTAATTTTGTGTTTCCTAAGGAAAATATTTTTCTCAATATTTGCATGAAGTCAAACAGCCAAGATTTCGATCTATTTTTCATTTGAGGGAACAACAATTCAACCCAGAACAGTTAGCATATAACTGGAAATCTGGTCATCTATCTGTAAGATCCTTGTAACTGTAATAATCAGGATCCAGGATCAAATGCTGGTTCCTTATGGTGCTGGCTCAGTGGGAGTCCATAAACATGAATCTATTGCTACCACCAAGTTCCACGACAATCAGGCAAGGGAGCTGGATTCTCAGGTGCTAGTCCTACTGCTGCCCCTCTTACCCTCTGTCAGCTGTGGCTCAGAGGCTGCAATCCAACTCCTCCACGGCTATGGCATGTAATGGGAGTGCAGTCCCAGCATCGGCAGCAGGGAACTACATCTGGAGACGCCATCCTTCCCCCCATCCTGCATCCCATGCATGTTCTATTATGACCACCTTCAGGTGTGCCAATGGGTGGATTTCTCAGGCATCCCAGTGTGTCGAGCAGAGGAACCTTTGTTGGGTTATAGATATCCAAACAGTTGTAGATTTATGAGTAAATACAAAGGAGTCATCTCATTCTGCCATGATGCTAACATTACTGATTTGCATATGGCGAATCATCCTTGTATCCCAGGCGTAAATCCCAGTTGGTCATGGTATATAATCCTTTTAATGTGTTCCTGAATTCGGTTTGCTAATATTTTGTTGAGAATTTTTGTATCCATATTCATTAGGGTTATTGGGCTATAGTTTTCTTGTGGTGTCCTTATCGGGTTTTAGTATCAAGGTAATGTTGGCCTCATACAATGAGTTTGGAAGTGTTCCCTCTTCCTTAATATTTTGGAAGAGTTTGAGGAGGATTGGTGTTAATTCCTCTTTAAATGTTTGGTAGTTTTCACCAGTGAAACAGTACATTATTTAAAATTGTTTTCCCCAACTGTGATGTGCACACAATGCTGCATATTTGAAGGTCACTTGGGTAAGAAATGTTCTGGTTGTAAAACAAAATTGTAGGACACATGGACGAAGCCAAAGGGGGATAGGATCGAGGGTAGGAAGTGGGGTGGGTGACGTTGTGGGGAGAAATGGAGCTAATTATATGTGAACATCAATTAAAAAAACAAAATTGTATCTGCAGATATCAAATCATGGTCACCTTATGCACTGTTTCAAATGTACACATAATTTTTATTCAATTAAAACACCTTCTCTTTTAGAGCCATGATTATTAAGGGCACATACCCAATATTTAGAGTCATTTGGATAATGAATACTAGGTAGAAAAAGGTGTATTACCTTTAGGTTAATTAATCTTTCTTTCACATTTACCTGTAACCTAAAATGGTAAAATTGTTTTACCTTGGAATTAAAGATAGTAATTACATTATCAAGTCCAGTAAGATCAACATAGTAGGTTGTAACTATTAGGGTGATTTTTTAGGTTTAATTAATTTATTGGTTATTTTATCTCTATGTCTCTTAACTAAAGATATTTAACTTAGTAGTCTGTGATTAGAAGCTGTAAGCTTGATTAGACTTTGAGGTGGTCCAGATCAAATCTTATTTATGCTGTCAATGCTCTCTAGCCAAAGACCATCAGGAATATATGTATAGTTGAAGAAATTTAGGTTTATTGATTCACTGTAGTGCGGAAGTCTGTACATCATGAGGAGGTACTGACAGAAGAGAGATCCCACAAGGCACCTCAGTTAGCGGGTGTCAGAAGGGACTTTTGGATATGGGTTTTTGTTTAGTGATTTGGGGAATAAATTCAAGGAAGTATAGTTTTCCTATGGATTGATTGCTCTGATGAGGCAAGGAAATTGTTACATTTGTGATCTTGATAGTTTTTATCTACAAGATGGACATTCTAAAGAATAAAGTTGGGGCTAGTAGAAAATGCTAGAAAAATAAAACTTGTTTTTGATGGTTGGAATATGAAGCATGAAACTAAGAGCAAGAAAATTATAGTGAGTGTGGCAAGCATCTCACAGGGGAAATAAATATTTATGACAAGAGAATATGAGACTTTGTTATTGGGTCAGTGGTTGGAAGGACTTCATATGGCCCCACTCAGTGCAATTGAAGTGACGTCTTTTCTGCAGAGTTTTATGTGTCCAGTCTCCAGTCTGTAGCCCAATATAATAGCATCTATTCTTGCAGATACAAATTGAATGCCTTCTCACAAGCCATTAATATTTGTGATAGTGCCAAAAATATCTAACATATGAATATTTTCCAAGTAAATGGCCACTTCATTGCAGCAGAAAATCTTATGACAATATTTATTAATATTAATTTCTCTGTTGATTATAGGTCTAATGCTCAGAAGCACTACTTACTACGACTATCATTTTCTTTTCATGTACCAATGTCACATTTTGCCCACTGGGAGCCCCTTCAGGTTGGCTTCCTATAATACTAACCCAGAACTTTTGAAAACATCTTTGTTTTCTTACAACAAAATAATCCATATCCAACTCTACTTTTCTAGCATATTCCTAGAGTTTACTAAAGATTTTCATTCATGCTCTACTAATAAATCTTACTGCTACACATGATGCTAAGTATATATGCAGTTGGAATGCCACCAAATTCCAGTAGGAGCAATTTGTAATCAGTGAGTTTATCATCAGTGTTGTCTTCATTTGATTGTGGATTTCAATTACTCTAACCCTTGAATTTTAATTATAAATACTGTCAATTTAGCTTCATCATTATTAACTTAGCTTAGGAATTGTTGTTTGTTCACTTTACAGGGAGGAAGGATACATATTTGCATCAACAATATTTTTGCTGTATAATTTTCCAATAAGTAAATGTTAAGACGTGTATGCATTGAAGTTCAAATATGAATTAGTCATTCCCTCATTTTTTGAGCAGCTGGATTCCTAAACTTAAAAATGTACAGTAACCAGAGGGGAGGAGGGAGGGAATAATGTGGGGAAAAGGGGGAAGGGTCATCAAGGAACATGTAGAAAGGACACGTGGACAAAGCCAAAGGGGGGTGTAGGATCAAGGGTAGGAGGTAGGGATGGTTGGGTTGGGGAGAGAGGAAGGGGAAATGGAGACAACTGTACTTGAACAACAATAGAACATATATATAAAATTTTAAAAATGTACTGGGACTCTATTAAAAACTCATTTTTAATGGAAAGTTAATATGTTGCCAACAACCATTTTACTACAAATTGTTTATTTTGTTTCCCTATGATTATCATGGAATTCTTTTTTTACTTTTTATTGAATTTATTGGGGTGACACTGGTAAAATTATACAGGTTATGGATGCACAATTCCACAACACAGTATCTGTACACTGTACTGTGGGTTCACCACCCCAAATCAAGCCTCCTTCCATCACCACTTATCCCCGAATTACATTGGTCCACCTCTCCCCAGCCCTCTTCCTCCGCAGTCACCATATTGTTGTCCATGTCCATGAGTTTTTTCTTTTTTTCCCCTTTTTTGCTCAATCCCTCCATCCTTCCCCCAATAACTGTCAGCCTGCTCTCTATCTATGAATCTGTCTCTATTTTGCTTATTATCTTCATTTTCTTCATTATATTCCACATATGAGTGAAATTATATGGTATTTGTCTTTCTCTGACTGGCTTATTTCACTTAGCATGATGCTCTATAAGTCCATCTGTGCTGTCAAAAAGGGTAGGGTTTCTTCCTTTTTATGGCTGAGTAGTACTCCATTGTGTAAATGTACCACAGCTTTTTTATCCACTCATCTACTGATGGGCACTTGAGTTGCTTCCAAATCCTGGCTATTATTGTAAATAACACTGCAACAAACATAGGGGTGCATATATTCTTTCAAATTAGAGTTTCAGGTTTCTTTGGATAAATTCCCAGAACTGGGATCACTTAGTCAGAAGGCAGTTCCATTTTTAATTTTTTGAGAAAACTCCATACTGTTTTCCACAGTGGCTACACCAGTCTGCGTTCCCACCAACAATGCACTAGGGTTCCCTTTTCTCCACATCCTCATCAACACTTGTTGTTTGTGAATTTATTGATGATAGTCATTCTGAAAGGATATAGAGAGCCCAGAAATAAACTCATGCCTTTATAGTTCATTAATATTTGACAAAGGAGGCAAGAACATACAATGGGGTAAAGATAGTGTATTCAATAAATGGTGTTGGGAAAACTGGATGGATAATGTACCAAAAAAATGAAACTAGACTACCTTCTTACTCAAAACAGATTAAAGGTTTAAATGTTAGACTTGAACCATAGAACTCCTCGAGGAAAACATAGGCAGTAAAATCTTGGACATTTCTTTTAGCAATATTTTTTCCTTTTTTTATTGTTCAAGTACAGCTGGCTCCATTTTTACCCCATCACGTCCCCCGGCCCACCCATCCCTGCCTCCCACCCTCAAATCTACCCCCTTTGGCTTTGTCCATGTGTCCTTTATACATGTTCCTTGATGGCCCTTCCCCTATTTCCCCCCATTTCCCTCTCCCTCCTCCCCTCTGGTTACTGCCAGTTTGTTCTTTATTTCAATGTCTCTGGTTCTATTTTGCTTGCTTTTTTGTTTTGTTGATTAGATTCCACTTATAGGTGAGATCATATGGTATTTCTCTTTCACCACCTGGCTTATTTCACTTAGCATAATGCTCTCCAGTTCCATCCATGCTGTCCCAAAGGAGGGGAGCTCCTTTCTTTCTAGTGCATAGTATTCTATTGTGTAAATGTACCATAGTTTTTTTTATTCACTCATTTACTGGTGGGTACTTGGATTGCTTCCAGGACTTGGCTATTGTAAATTGTGCTACTATGAACTTTGGGGTGCATAGGCTCTTTTGAATTGGTGTTTCAGAGTTCCTAGTTCTACCAGTGGTATTGCTGGGTCCAAAGACATTCCGTTTTTAGTTTTCTGAGGAAATTCCATACTGTTTTCCACAGTGGCTGCACCAGTCTGCATTCCTACCAACAGTGTAGTAGAGTTTCCTTTTCTCAACAACCTCTCCAACACTTGTTTGTTACTTTGTTTATGATGGCCATTCTGACTGGTGTGAAGTGGTATCTCATTGTGGTTTTAATTCGCATCTCTGATGGCTAGTGACACTGATCATCCTTTCATATGTCTCTGGACCCTCTGTATGTCCTCCTTGGAGAAGTGTCTGTTCAGGTCCTTTGCCCATTTTTTAATTGTATTTTTCCATCTTCCTGGAGTGGAGTCATGTAAGTTTTGGAGATCAAACCCTTTTCCGAGGTATCATTTGCAAATATATTTTCCCACACAGCTTATTCCTTTTTATTTTACTGCTGTTTTCTTTAGCCATGCAGAAGCTTTTTATTTTGATGAAGTCCCATTTGTTTATTCTTTTCTTTATGTCCCTTGCTCTAAGGGACATATCGGTGAAAATATTGCTGCGTGGAATATCTGATATTTTCCTGCCTATGTTCTCCTCTAGGATTTTTATGGTGTCACAACTAATATTTAAGTGTTTTATCCACCTTGAATTTATTTTTTGTGTGTTGTAAGTTGGTGCTTGAGTTTCCTTTTTTTGCACGTAGCTGTCCAGCTCTCCTAACACCATTTGCTGAAGAGGCTATTTTTACTCCATTTTATGCTTCTATCCCCTTAGCAATATTTTTTCTGATGTATCTCCTCAGGCAGGGGAAACAAAAGAAAAAATAAACAAATGGGACTACATCAAACTAAAAGTTTTTGTACCACAAAGGAAACCATCAACAAAATGAAAAGACAACCCACTGAATGGGAGAGCATATTCACCAATGATACATCTGATAAGGGGTTAATAGTTAACTCCTTGGTTAAATATTAGTAGAACATATATGTTTAGGTGTCTTTTTGATCTCTCCATTCTGTTCCATTGATCTATTTGTCTGTTTTTATTCTAAAGCATACTGTTTTGATTACTATAGCTTTATACCATAGCTTGAAATCAGGAAATTGATGCCTCCTACTTTGTTCTTCTTTCTCTAGATTGGTTCAGCTGTTTGGGGTCTTCTGTGGTCCCATATACATTTTAGGATTGGTTATTCTACTTCTGTAAAAAGATGACATTGTAATCTTTATAGGGATTGCACTGAATGTTGATGGCTTTTGGTAGTATCAACATATTACCAATATTAATTCTTCCAAATCCTGAACACAGGATACCTTTCCATTTATTTGTGTCTTTTTCTATTTCTTTCATCAGTATCTTACAATTTTCAAAGTAATGAAGGTATTGCTCTCACCTCCTCAGCTAACTTTACTGCCAAATATTTTATTGTTTTTTATGCTATTGTGAATGGGATGATTTTATTTCTTTTTCATATAATTTATTATTAGTATATAGAAATGCTACTGATTCTTGCATTTTCATTTTGTATCCTGCATCTGTACTGAATTCATTGATTAAACCTAACTGTTCTTTGGGGGAGTATTCAGGATTTTCTATATATAATCATGTCATCTGCAAATAGAGCCGCTTTTACTTCTTTCTTTCCAATTCTGATGTTTTTTATTTTTTCTTGTCTGATTGCTCTGACAGACATCTAGTACTATGTTGAATAGCAGTGGTGAGAATGGGCACCTTTGTCTCTTTCCTAATCTTACATTAAAAATTTTCAACCTTTCACCATTGAGTATGATGTTAGATGTGGGTTTGTCATTTATGGCCTTTATTATATACAGGTACATTTCCTGTACCTATTTTGTTAAGAGTTTTTATGAATGGATGTTGAATTTTGTCAAATGCTTTTACTGTATCTCATGATATGAGCATATGACTTTTCTTTTATTCTATCAATGTGATGAATCACATTTGATTGATCTATGTGTGTTAAACCATCCTTGCATCCCAGGGATAAATCCCACTTGCACATGGTGAATGATCATTTTAATGAACTGCTGGATTTGGTTTTCTAGTATATTATTGAAAATTTTTGCATTTACATTTATCAGGCATATTGGTCTCTAGTTCTTTTCCCATCATTCTCTTTGAAATTATTTTCCCCTCTTTGATTTTTTAAAAAGAGTTTGAGAAGGATTGGCATTAATTTTCTTTTAAATGTTTGGTGAAATTCACCAGTGAAGCCCTCTGGTCCTAGGCTTTTCTTCACTGGGAGATATTTGATTACTGATTCAATCTCCTTATTAGTAATTAGTCTATTTAAGCTTTCTTTTATCCTGATTCAGTCTTTTTAGTTTGTATATTTCTAAGAATTTTTTTTATTTTTCTAGATTGTCTAGTTTGTTGGCATGTAGTTGTTTATAGTAACTTCTTATGATCCCTTGTATTTCTGTGGTATCACTTGTAATTCTCATTTTTTCAGTTATACTTTTATTTTGGGTTCTCATTCTATTTTCCTTGGTTAGTCTAGCTAAAAAGTTTGTCAATTTTGTTTATCCTTTCAAAAAACTGTTATTTGGTTCATATTTTGGGTTGTTTTCCTGTTCTTGGTTTTGTTTATTTCTGCTCTAATCTTTATTATTTCCTTCCTTTTGCTAACTTTGGGCTCAGTATGTTCTTCTTTTTCCAGTTCCTTAAGATATAGAGTTAGGCCATGGCTGATGTGGCTCAGTAACTTGAGCACTGGACTATGAACCAAAGGGTTGCCAGTTCAATTCCCAGGCAGGGTACTTGCCTGGGTTGAGGGACAGGTGCCCAGTGGGGGGTGCTTGAGAGGCAACTACACATTGATTTTTTCTCTCCCTTTCTTTCTCCCTCCCTTCCCCTCTCTAAAAAATAAACAAAATGTTTAAAATTTTATTTAAAAAAGATTTATTTTAAAAAGTTCCCATTAGGTTATCTTCATTCTTTCTTAATGTAGACATTTATTGCTATCAACTTAACTCTTAGAACTTCTGTTACGGTATCCTATAAGTCTTGATATGTGGTATTTCTATTTTAATTTGTCTCAAGATACGTCTTTATGTCCTCTTTAATTTCTTCTTTGATCTATTGGTTGCTCAAGAGAGTGTCTGTAATTTCTATATATTTGTGAATTTTCCAGTTTTCTTCTTGTTATTGATTTCTATTTTCATACCATTGTGGTCGTAAAAAATACTTGATATGATCTCAATCTTCCTGAATTTTAAGGCTTGTTTTGTGGTCTAACATGTGGTCTATCTTAGGAAATGTTTCATGTACACTTGAGAATAGTATAGTCTGCTGTTGTCAGAATGTTCTATATATATCTGTTAGGGTCTATTGATATGTAGTGCAGTTCAAATCCACTGTTTCCCTATTGAGTCTCTGGAAGATCTATCCATTGTTGATAGTGAGGTCCCCAATATTATTGCATTGCTATTTATTTCTCCTTTTAGCTCTGTTACTTTTTCCTTTATACATTTAAGTGCTCCAATGTTGGGTACATAAATATTTACAATTTTTATATCCTCTTGATGTATTGACACCTTTATCACTGTATAATGACCTTCTTTGTCTCTTACTATTTTTAGTTTGAAATCTATTTTGTCTTTTATAAGTCTAGCTATTCCTGCTTTTCTTGGTTACTATTTGCTCAAAATATATTTTTCCCATATCTTTATTCAGTCTATGTGTGTCTTTGAGGCTAAAGTGAATCTCTTGTAGGTAGCATATTGATGGATCTTTTTTTTTCCATTCAGAATTTTATGTCTTTTGATTGGAGAATTTAATGTGTTTACATGTAAAGTAGTTATTGACTTACTATTACTATTTTGTTGTATCCTGATTGTTCTGTAGGTCCACTTTCCTCTTTTTTTACTCGGCTGACTTTTTTTTGTGTTTTGATGTCTTGTGTTATCAGTATGCTTCGATTTCTTTGTCATATTTCTTGTGTAATTAGGATTTTCTGTTGTGTTCATAATAAAGCTTCAATAAAATATATTAAAATTATAACACTCTGCTTTAAACTAATAACTTCAACAGAATTCCTGAGCTTTAAACTTTTACTTATTCTTACTCTCACAATTTTGGTTATTGATATTAAAATTTACTTATTTTTATACTGTGTAACAAAAATTATTATAGTAATGGTTAATTTTAATACATATGTTTTTAAACTTTAAACTACAGTTGTAAGTGAATTACACACCACCATTACATATTGAAGAATCTAACTTTATATATTTACCATTAACAATGAGTTTTATCCTGCCTTCATATGTTTTTAGGATGTTAATTAGCATCCTTTTATTTCCACTCAAAGAATTCCCTTTAGCATTTCTTGTAAGACAAGTTTAGTGGTGATGAATTCCCTCAAATTTTGTTTGTTTATAAAAGTATCTTTCCTTCATTTCTGAAGGACAGCTTTACTGGCTATAGTTGATCCTTGAGCAATATGGAGTTTTGATTTCCTGGGTCCATTTATATCTGGATTTTTTCAATAAGTACCATAAATGTATGTTCCCTTCTTTATGATTTTCTAAATAATGTTTTTTTCTCTACCTTACTTTGTAAGAATATAGAATATAATATGTACCATATACAAAATATGTATTACTTGACCCTTTATGTTATCCTTAAGTGTTCCAGTCAACAGTAAGCTTTTAGTAGTTAAGTTTTGGGGAGTCAAAAGTTATATATGGTTTTTCACATGGAGGTGTCAGCACTATGAACCCCCATGGTATTCAAGAATCAACTATATAGTATTCTTGGTTTACATTAAAAAAATATTTTGAATATGATCCCATTCTCTTCTGGCCTGAAAAGGTTCTGTTGAGAAATCCACTGGTAGTCTTATGGGGTTTCTCTTGTGTGTAACTTCTTTTCTCTTGCTGCTTTTAAAATTCCATCTTTGACTTTTGAACATGAAATTATAATGTGTCATGGTATAGTCCTATTCAGGTTCAACCTCTTTGGGGGTCCAGTGAGCCTCTTGGTTCTGGTTGTCTGTTTCTCTTCCTATGTTTGGGAAGTTTTCAGCCATTATTGCTTTAAATACACTTTCCTTTTCTCTTTCTCTTTTCCTTGTGGAATTCCCATAATGTGAATACGGCTTTTTATATTTGTGTCCCATGAGCTCCATAGTCTTTCTTCATTCCTTTTCATGGTTTTTTCTTTTTGTTCTTCTGACTGGGTAATTTTTACTGTCTTATTTTACTGGTTGCTGTTTTTTTTCTTCTGCATGTTCAAGTCTGCCTTTGAAGCTTTCCATTGAATTCTTCAGTTCACTTGTAATTTTCAGCTGTAGGATTTCTGTTTGGGGTTTTTGATGGTTTCTGTTTCCTTGTTGAGTTTCTTGTTTTGTTCATGCCTTGTTATCCTGATTTTGTTTTGTTGTCTGTATGTGTGTTTTTATAGTTCACTGAACCTTAAGAGGATTATTCTGAATTCTTTGACAGTTCATAGATCTCCTTTTCTTTAGGGCCAGCTATTAGCACTTTGTAAGTTTCCTTTGGTGGTATCATATTGATCTGTTTTTTGTGATCCTTGATTCTTTATGTTGGTATCTGCGCATTTGAGTAAGCGGTCTCCTCTTCTAGACTTTGCAGGTTCACTTCTGCAGAAACATTCTTCACTCTTCAGCTCAGTTTATGTTTCTGGACATGTCTCTGCTGATAACATTCTCAGGCAGGTAGGGCCTGCTGTTTGGCTCTATTTTGGGGTGAGGCAAGTGTTCAAGCTCTGAGGTTAGAGTAGAAGAGTTTGCCACAGGCTGAGAACAGCTGTATAGGACTTAGGGCTTGGTACCCTACCAGGTGAGGCTATGGGGTGGACCCTATGGTTTCCAGGTTTCTCCAGTCAGGCTTACTAGATGTTTTGGACTCAGTGTTATTCCCAGCAGTAGATGGGGCCCACGTGGCTTGCGGTTTGGGGAGCCAAATCTGACAAGAGTGTGCGCTAAATATCCTAGTCAGGTGAGGCCACTGGTTTTGTTCTGCAGACAGGGAAATCCGGGGCCATGGTTTCTGCTCAAAAAGAGATTTCTTTAAATGTGCCACATGACTTGTAAGTATAAAGAGCACCTCCAAAATAATACTGGTCCCTTAAAACACAGCAACAGACAACTTGCTTCCGGGAAACAAAAGAATGATTATTAAATGCTTGTTTGAAAGCCTTGTCATACAAGGAATGGCTAAGTTGGTAGAGTTCTGCTCTTCATATCAGCCCTTCCCCTTACTATTTCTTCCCAGTACTGTCTCACCCAGGGTACAGGTGTTTAGGCAACTTTAAAGAAGTATGTGTGTGTACTTGCATACAATGAAGCATTTTCTTAGAGCATTTGAATCCATTCAAAGTGTCGGCCTAAGACTGGCCCAGAGGAAATGAGAGAAGGCAAGAGAGAAAACCATCTTCTCAAGAGAAACCAAATAAACGTAGTCTGATCAAAATGAAAATTGACCTGAAAAACATCTAAAATGAAAATATGGTTGCAAAAGTGTATAGATGTGAATGTTTTATCTTACTATCTTGCAGTTTTTTATTTCAGCATAAGTTCTGTTTTTGTTCAGTTCTAAAAGAGCTGCATATTTCAGGATTTCCTCAATTCTGAATTAAGAAAGATTAAGAATAGTTATGAAGAGATAAGCTCTTCAGAGAGTAAAGAACACTTTTTTAGAAAAGTTTATCTTCTGGATGTAACAGGGTGCAGCCAAGAGGGGGGCCCCAAAAAGGGAGTTGGAATGGGGCCCAGAACTCAGGGTGTCCAGGAAATATTAGAAAGACATATAAGATGTCCTCACCCCTTCCCCCCTCAGGTGTGAGTTGGGGGAAGGGACAAATGGAGCAGGGCCATTGAGTTGTTTTGCATAACAACAGTTTCGCAGATAAGCTCCAGAACAGTCATTTAACATATCTATAACCTTTAACTGGCTTCACAGATGTGTTAAACAGCTGTGGCCATGTTCTGAGCCAGGGGGGTGGAAAGGACTTCCCCCAAGACGTGACTGGGGGAGGAACCCCAAGTTAAAGTGCCTGCGTAGGAGCTTGGAGACGATTGGCTCCAGAAAATGAGGACACGCCTGCCCAGACTCATGATGGCATCCCAATAACCTTGGAAACATACGGGAATGCTGGCAGGTGTAACCGATTGTAGGAGGAGTCGGAAATGGGGTTGCAGAGGAGGTTTGGCGCCGGGATTTAAATGGAGATGTGGCAGCCATGGGGAAGAGATCCATGTGGTTTCACCAGAGAGCAGGACCCACAGCCCTGTAAGGGAAAATCACCATGTGGCTTTAGCAGAGAATTGCCACATGGCTTTGCCCGAGTGGAGACCCTCTCGCAGCTTTGCCAGAGGGAGAGATTCCACGTGGTTTCACCAGAGTGCAGACCCCTGCAGCTTTGGTGAAGAGGGAGAGCCACGAGGCTTTGCCAGAGTGGGGACCCCTTCCCCACAGCTTTGGTAGAAGAAGGACCACACGGTTTTGGGGTGCTCCCTTCGGCTGTGTGGCCTGGGAGCAAGAGAGACTGCCTGGAAGAAGGGTGAAAGGACTCTTGCCAGTAGGCCATGAGAAGGTGCCACATGGCTTTGGATTAATCAGAGATCCTGCCTGGACAACGACACAGCTGATTGTGTCAAGAGCCTGGATCCCGGATGTTTGCTTCTCTTCCTTGCAATTACGGTACCCTGACTTAGGGCAGGGGGAGATGGGAAGCACTATGGGCGACTGTGGGTATCCTAAAGGACTTCAATATTTTAATGAAGTTAAGTCACTACTTTAACTCTGTATAGCATTAAATAAACATTTCCTTTCCTTTTCACAAATCTCTGGCTTTGAGAGGCATCTTTCCATAATAACGGACCTTCTGTTGCTCTGTAACATGGATGCATATGAGTATTTTTTGGTGGTTTCAGGATAGAGCAAACAGTGTTGACAACCTATAAACGATTCCAGTAACCATGGGCCTTCTTTCACCTCTTCGCTGAACTATAATTAACGAGTTAAAAATCGGCCTGAGTATGAAATAGTTGTCTAGTATTATTGCCCCTACACGTTTTGATCAGCTGCCAGCTGAGAAACCTTTGGAGCAAAACTTTATAAGCTTATCTCTTGGTTCATTAGGGTTACTGGGGGAAGAAAGAAAAGACAGTCTTCAGGTTGCTGCTAATTAAAATGATTGCCAAGACTCCCCTCCAAGGACCACTCTTTTGGTTATGAATTGCATGTGTAAATGAAGCACCCCAGGCCATCAGCAAATTGACAAATGCAAGTCAACCAGTGAGGCTTTCTGTTTAAACTGAGCTTGTATAGAACAGACTCGGCTGGGAAAAAAATGGCGAGGGAATCTATTTACAATGGTTCTGTAGATTTTTCTTGTCTGAGCAGATGTTTTGAGGCATGTTGCAAAAATATGGTTTCTTTTCTTGTTTAAGGACAGTTATTGGAACTTGGATTTCGCACTTGTGATCCAAAACTCAGACCCAACTTTGATTTTTTTTTCAGTTAGGGGATTCATGTTGATAGTTAAGGCACTTAACAGTGCCACTCATGTGCTAAGGGCATCATCCTACAATCACCTGGGTCTCTCTGCCAGCCAGCAGTCTCAAGCCAGAGGAGCTTGCTCAAGCTATGCATAGGCCAGGCCCACTCTGGGGACTTTTGCCCCAGGGAGCAGCCATCCATCCATAAATGACAACCCAAATTGATGGATAAGTACCATGAACCTCTTTGGCTTTGCGGGGAGGAGCACTGAGGTGTCTCCTCCACTGCCTCCTTAAGTTCCCAGTGGGATTGAGCCTCAGTTGCCCTCCATAGGAAACTGTTCATTATGCATCTTGTGACTGGCTTTCTTTCCTTGTCTCTCCTGCTTCCTCATTTCTTTCTCATTTGCTGGGACAACCTTCCAAATGAACTATTTGCACTTAAATCCCTGTGTCAGGGTTTATTTTTGAAGGGCCCAACCTAAGACAAGTGCTGTTGCTAAGATGAAGGTATAGAGAAAGTCCCCTTTGTATGGATCCGAGTAATTCACCTCTGATTTTATTTACATTCCTAACTTCCCTTAATCATAACCCAAAAAGGAGCCCCAATAAAATGAGACTTTTGGCAATAGCTAAATAATGCACAGAATTATCCCATCTCTGATGCCTAAATATTCATTAACGTTCATGAGAATTGGTAAACCAACCTCAATTTTAAAAGAACATACTTGCAAGCATTTCTTCTCTCCTGTGACATTTTGATACAGTCACAGGGAGTTCTAGAAAGTTATATTAGATACCTATTAATTGGAGATGTGATTACTTCATTGGATATTAAAATAGTACAAGTTAATGTCTACATGACATGTTTCAAATAAAAATGAAAACTTGACTTAAAGCCAGAATATTTAGTACACTAACCACCAATTTTATATATATTTAACTATTTGGGGAATCACTGATTTTTTCAGTTTCAATCAGATGTTTGTTGTGAAATTTTCAACATTGGGCTTTGTCATATCGTTAAACAATGTTTACAAGACTTTTCCTCAATCTTCCTGAGTCTTTTAAACACACGTGTTCTGTTGACAACCATAGTAAAGTGATCCACAGAAACCTCTAAGGGTGCAAAGTCAAACTTCCTCTCTCATTTCCCAATTCTTTTTCCTGATTATCTGGATGCCACAAGGAAATACGTCCTTTCAGCCCATTACCGTCCAGTGTTCAAGTTACTTCAATGTGCCCACACATGCAAACCAAGTAAAGTGAACAGACTGAATTCAATCAACTCACAGGCTACTTACAAAACATCTAACTAGAAAGCCAATGATTAAATAGTTGCAGCTGGTCAGACAAAAAGTGTTCATGAAACTGATGCTCTACACACAAACCAGCAGTATTTGAGTGAGTTTTGTTCCATACCATAATTGCAGATTTCACACTCAATTTAGCTAAATACATCACAAATACACTATTTTGGTCACCCTGACCCTTCAGAAAAACCTTACACTTCAGAAGTAATTCTCAGTAGATGTCCCTCAGTACTTTATGGTTGACAGTAACCTTTTTTCCTTTGGCTTATTTGACATTCTCTAAAACCCTTTGACTTTCATTCAGTTACACCTGGAGTGTTACATCTTGACCCCAAGACAGAGTGATGGTAGTCACCAGAGGGAAAAACTGAGAGTGAGTCTAGTTTTTGGTCTGCTTAGCTTTTTCTTTGTGGCCTGGCATGCTAAATTTAAAAAGATGGACTAAGAAGGGAAACCAGAAAGAAAAGATCAATTTTTGCCCTTCCTTTCCTGTGACAGCATTTGACCATTGCTGGACTCCTGGAATCTAAACCGGGTTATCACTGCAGCTAAGTATAAGCAACACTGGCCAGTGACTCAGTTGCTTGCAGCATTGTCCTGTGCAGCAAAAGGTTGCAGTTTGATCCCTAGTCCGAGTGCATATGAGAGGCAACCCACTGAAGTTTCTCTGTCTCTCCACCTCCCTCTCTCTCAAAATCTATGAGCGTATCATTGGGTGAGGATTTTTTTAAAAATGTATGACCAAGGATCTCAGACCTAAGTAGAAACCGTAGATTTCATATTCTTCATTTTGTTGAGTAAGATTGAGTTCAAATTGCGATTTGTGATGTTTGGAGGCTTTTGCCTCTAGGAGATGAAGGAGTACAGGATCTTTCTGTGCGTGCTGCTACTACTGTGTCATCGCTTACCTGCTTGTTATTCCTCTGCTTCCCCTCAGCACCCACTCTCTTTCTGGAAAACCAGAAAACTATCTTTCTGGAAAACCAGGATGCTATGAATGAAGTAGAATTGATGCATTATAAACTGGCAAAAATCCAAATAGACATATACTAGTTTATTGATGTAATAGGGGAAAGACTAATAAAATATGTGGATTAGGCAAAGCTGAGAGGGATCCCAAGTTCTTTAGAAGTCAAAATGAAGAAAAAATGAGAATTTCATAAGTCTATAAATAAGTCATCCTGGCATCCAAAAATTATCATCCAAAAATGCAATGATAGAGTCCTAAATAACAGACATAATTTTTTTTTAAAAAAAACCCTTCACATAGAAGTTGAGGGAGTTTTCCTCTAAGGAAGATTCATAAATTCAGGTAAAATAAAAAACTGTGAAATAAAAAGATTCTTCAATGCCACTCAACTCAAATGTGATAAAATATATTAAAGCAAAATTAACATTGTGGACCTATTATTATTGAAGTAAGTTGGTATTGATAGCAGGAAAATCATGAGCTTTGAAATAAGAATGGGGTTCAGATATTGGCTTCTCCATTTTTGCTAGCCATGTGTGACTATAGATAAATTATTACCCTTCTTGAGCCTTATTTTCTTCAGCTGTAAAACTGGAATAACGCCATTTTTATGAAGATTTTGTACAGGTTAAATGAGAACATGTAAGTCAGCGGTTGTCAGATGGGGGCAATTTTGCTCCTCTGGGGACACCTGGCAATGTGTGGAGACGTTTAGTTATAATAACTTGAAGGTGCTATTGACATCCAGTGAGTAGGGCCCAGAGATGCTGCTCAACATCCTACAATGCATAGGACAGCCTCAAAACAAAGACTTATCTGACCCATAATGTCAATAATGCTGAGGGTAAGGAACCCTGGTAAAGCACATAGCCCACCAGCAGAGATGTAGTAAATACAGAGCAAATTGTAGGTACTACTTGAATTATTTCTACCTCAATAGGAATATAGAGAACTAAACTTTATGGGAAGGGACAAAGGAAGAAAATTTTAGGATTAAGAACCATGCTGAAAGTGATCCTGGGTATAACCATTAAAGGCTTTAGTGGAACAAACTAAAATGTTCATTGTAAACTTTCTGTTTTATACACTAAAAATAAAAGACAAGCCGTTTAAGCAATTAAAAAGTGATGACACCATTAAAAATTTTATATTGCTAGGGTGATGAGAAGCCCTTTGGAAAATTTTAACCTATACAAACAAATAAGATTGGATTAAACACATTCTAGGATATTAAAGCTATTAAGATCATTAGACTGTGACATATGCTACCAAGGAAGTGGCAGATCCACCACCTCTGAGACACTTAAAACTCAGCTAACAAAACAAAACATTACAAAGTAAATTTCTGGGAAAAGGGAACTAACACAGAAGAGGATCAAGCTACTAATTCAAGAGATCTTTTTCTTTTCCTTCTGATATTCCTGTTTCAACAGTTACTTTTCAAATGGTGGGAGGCAAAATGTCAAATTGAAAAAAGTTTCATGGGATCAAACCATAATATCCGTTACTTGATTAGTTTGGCAAAGATCGTGGAAATTGGCAAAAGCTTATCTATTGAAAAAAATAAGGCTGCTAAAGAAGAAGAGACACCATAATCTATCAAATTAGCTTTAGCATCCACAAAGCAGACAGCAGACTTGCCTTTGAGGGGAAAAAAATTCTTTAGACATTAACAAAACAATCTGGAAATGGTTACATAGATCATGATAAAATTAATTGTAAGAATTTTTAAATTGAATGCATATCCTGCCCTAGTTGCAGGGTTTTCTTTTACCTCAGAAATAAAATCAAGAGCTCACAGATCTTTGAAAATGTTGAATCATATGTTTAAGAGGCAGTTTATAAACTGTAATGTAGTGTAGCGGATACAGATTATGTCTGTATTTAGTAAACGATGCCGCATTCTCTTTAAGGAGAAATTTATTTGACAAGCATCGTCTCAACTGATTAAAACAAAGCAAAATGTACACAAATTCATGAGGTGGGCAGAACATAGAAAATGCAGTTGAGTTGAGCTAAGTGACTTGCTTGTTACGTTGGGGCCAGCTGAGATGTTTACAAGACCTGGATTAACAAAATTCAATTTTGCCTCTCTGACAACAGGATCAGTGCCCTTGCTGTTGCTTTGAAGTGCTAATCCCAAACACTCTTTTTTTTTTTTTTTTGGCATTTTTAAAAGAATAATGAGGTTTAATTTACACATAATAAAATGCAATCATTTAAAGTACAAAGTTCAATTAGTTTTGACAGATGCATATATCTGTGACGCTACTACTTTATGAGTTAGAATGTTCTCAGCACCCCCAAAACTTCCTTTTGGCCCATTTTCACTTCACCTACCTCAACATCCTCTCTCCCACCCCAGCCACCACTGATCTAATTTCTATGTCTGTAGATGACCCTTGACTATGATATGCTCTTATATAAAGATTCATCCACATCGTTGGGTATGAAAGAGTTCATGTCTTTTAATTGCTGAGTAGTATTCCATTGCATGAATTTACCACACCTTATTTATTCATTTACTAGTTGGTGAGCTTTGGGGTTATTCCATTTTAATTGTTATAAATAAATAAAGCTTTGATGAACAGTCATGTAGGAATCTTTTTGTGAGCAAGTTTTTCATTATTTTGGGTAAATGACTAACAGGAAACTTCCTGAGAATAAGGTAAGTGTATGTTGAAGTTTTAAGAAGAGTCAGATTGTTCTCCAAATGAACCAAACACTCTTTCAAATGAGTACTCATGAATGGGCAATGCTTAAGGTTTGTATCACGTAGACAAGTAAATGTTTGTTTCTCTAGATCTTAGACTTCTAGTTCATGATTGCATGCCTACATGTAGCAGTTGAACATTTAATGAATTTGCTGAATTAATGAATAAAGTTTGAGCTTTTACCAAAGAGATTCAATAGATACCCCATTGAAGTTTAGATGAAATTGATATATTTTCTTAAGGATCTCTATTAGTCAAGACAAGAGAGAGTGTTGCAGGCTAGATCTCTTTGAATTAGCAACTACAAATTGTCAACCCTTAATTGTCTAAATTAGAAGTTGTAATATGAAAAAGTGTTTTGAAGTAGAAAACATAATGATTTGTTCCATTTTCATCACCATATGCTGAAAGCCAGAATATGTTAAAGAAAATATTTCTTTCTTTTTTGTGTGTGGTTTGAGATTTTTTTTTTATTGTTGTTCAAGTATAGTTGTGTTCATTTATCCCCCAACACTACCCCTGACCTCAGCCATCCCCACCTCCCTCCCCTGATTCCACCCCCCTCCCCCTTGGTTTTGTCCATGTGTCCTTTATACTTGTTCTTTGAAACCCTTTCCTCCATTGTCCCCTCCCACCTCCCCTCTGGTTACTATCAAATTGTTCTTAATTTCAGTGTCTCTGGTTATATTTTGCTTGCTTGTTTATTTTGTTGATTAGGTTCCACTTATAGGTGAGATCATATGATATTTCTCTTTCACCACCTGACTTATTTCGCTTAGCATAATGCTCTCCAGTTGCATCCATGCTGTCGCAAAGGGTAGGAGCTCCTTCTTTCTTTCTGCTGCGTAGAATTCCATTGTGTAAATGTACCATAGTTTTTTGATCCATTCATTTAGTGGTGGGCACTTAGGTTGCTTCTAGCATTTGGCTACTGTGAATTGTGCTGCTACGAACATTGGGATGCATAGGTTCTTTTGGATTGGTGTTTCAGGGTTCTTAGGGTATAAATCCCAGCAGTGGAATTGCCAGATCAAAAGGCAGTTCCATTTTTAGTTTTCTGAGGAAATTCCATACTGTTTTCCACAGTGGCTGTACCAGTCTGCATTCCCACCAACAGTGTACTAGGGTTCCCTTTTCTCCACATCCTTGCCAGCACTTGTTGTTTGTTGCTTTGTTTATGATGGCCATTCTGACAGGTGTGAAGTGGTTTTTATTTGCATCTTTCTGATGGCCAGTGATGCTGAGCATCTTTTCATCTGTATCTGGATCCTCTCTGTATGTCCTCCTTGGAGAAGTGTCTGTTCAGGTCTTTTGCCCATTTTTTAAATTGGGTTGTCTGTCTTCCTGGAGTGGAGTCATGTGAGTTTAAAGAAAATATTTCTGAATACACAATGGAGATGACGAGGAACACCCTAGTAATTTTCCACTGTTGGGAAGGTTGTCATGTAAACAGGCATTAGGTTTACTCTATGTAGACCATGAGGGCAGAGGTACAGCCAAGTGCTAAGATACAGGAATTTCATATGAGTAAAAGCTTTCGTCCTAAAGTGAGAATGGCTTCCTTTGGAAGAAATGATCATGTCACTTTTGGAGCGTTCAAATGCACGGTGGACAATCACTCACTGGGAAAGCTGTGCAAAGATCCAGACATTGAGTAGAATAGAGTTTAAAGTAAAAAAAATTCCATCTCTGAGATTCTATTATCATGATGGAAAGAATGGATATAATTCTTGAAATTGCTACCCAGCTCTTTACTTCAAAAACTAGTCTCAGCCAACAAAAGTTGTACTTAAAGAAAATTGCATAGACTATGTTATCAATGGGGTCACACTTTATCAAAACAATGCAGTCAAAATGCTCTCATGTTTAGCCAGACTTTTGCTATTTGGGAACATTCTTCCTAATTGAAAGTAAGATAGATAGGGTACTGAAGTCTAAACAGCACCAGTAATGGCATCTAATTATTTTGTTGTAAAAACATAGGCATTTTTTCTCTTTTAATGGCTGTGTTTCCCTGCTGTTTGCAATTGAAACAGCTTCTTTCACAAACTGTGTGAAATATTTCCTAGGTACTAATTTGGCTAGCCCCGAATGAGCAATTTATGCAAAATATGCTAAATAACATTGCTAAAACTCAACGGTACTGCCCAGCCACAGGAAAAGCGTGTATGGAATACGCTGCGATTTAACTCTCTCTGCACGATCATGGGTGTAGTCCCCCTGTTGGAGAGACTACCGACTTTCCAAAGAGGGTTGCAAATTACTGAATGACCAAAGGAGTGATAAATTCAGTCCTCCAAATTAAAATGTAAACACAATGCGGGAGATGCTAGGAGGGGGGCTAGAAATGATTTTTTTTTTTCCAAAAGGGCCATTTTTCAAATAGTATACATATTTGTTAAAATGCCCTGTCAGGGGTTCCACTTCAAATATTCTGATTTAGTAACTCTGGGATAAGGCACAACAATGTATATTTTCACCAAACAGTGAGCGGGGTGTCCAAAGCAAGTGGCATGTAGACTACATTTTGAGAAATGCTGATAATCCTTCTGCATCTTACACTTGAGTTTCCCCCCGGATTATAGGTGATGACATGTTTTCCATGTGCGCGAGTTTCATTTAGAATTATGCTCCTTAGGACACTTAAACATAAATCTAAACCCTTTGGCGTTTATTATTATTTTACATCCATTTTTAGAGGAGAGAACTGACACAGAGAATTAATCTCTATGTTCTAATAGAGCCCCAAAAGAACACAGAATTACCTCTGGTTCACAGGTAAGTTTGGCTTTTGTACCGCTAAAACTCTGGTGAAGTCCTGTCTAGTAGAATTTCCTGTGAGTACGGAAGTGTTTTTAGCCATCCAATATGACAGTCATTAGCTACACATAGTTATCAAGCTTGTGAAATGTGGCTGCTGTAACGGAACAAAATTTCTAGTTTTAGTTAACTTTAAATTGATATAGGCAAATGTGGCTAGTGGCTACTATTTGGGGCATCCTAGCTCTAGACAGGATTTCTGGGAGGTGCAGTTTCTGGAAGCGAACTCTTAGAACTGTTTCTGAGACAATGGGAAGCATAGCAGAGATATTAGGAAGAAGCCGAGGGTGAATATAGCATATTCTGGAAAAGTTTCCTTTTTTGCCCACTGGACACTGGCCATTTGCCCAGTTGGGCTAACCTACCGTACATTCTCAACAATCTTATGTAATAAAACACATGCCTGTATCTTCTCTCTGATTAATTTAGTCAGTTTTCCTGTGTTCTCTATCTTTTTTTTTACAGATGCCGACATTTTTATAGTGAATTACCTTTAATATACACTGACTGAAAGCACACATCTTCACGGCTGTGAAAATTAAAATGTATTTCATTACAGTTTTGGTGACATCTCTCTGAGCAGTAGATCTTGCAAGTTCCATTTCCCAAGTAATACCGCTTTTGATCACTTTCTCAATTCTTTGAATGAAATATTCATTGGTAATGAAATGTCTCAGTAAGGCGGGTTTAAGAGAGAAGAGGGAAAACAGATACTGAACCACGACCTAGGAATATCATAAAAATGAAAAAATAAAAAAGACATGGGAAAAGGTAGTGTAGGTTTTTAATTAAGCTATAAAAATGTTACTGATTTTTATCATATTTTTTTCTTGAAAGACTTTAGTCTTTATTCTCTCCTTTCCTATTCCATGTAAAGTCCCACTATGTAGAAGGTTTGTGAAGTCCAACTGTTAGCTACCCTAGCTGAGTATTAGATTCACCTGGGAGCTTTTAAAAAAAATACAGTTATACCTCATTTTATTGTTCTTTGCTTTATTGTGCTTCAAAGATGTTGCATTTTATTTAATGAAGGCAAGATCCTCCACAAGCAAAAAAGACGGACTCACTTTATTGCAGTATTTGCCTTACTCTGATGCTCGCTTTATCGCGGTGGTCTGGAACTGAACTTGCAATATCTCTGAGGTCTGCCTGTACTGATATCCATACTCCACTCTTGGAAGTTCTGATTAAATTGGTTTGAGGAGGGGGCTGCCGTAGCATGTTTTAATCTCTCTGTATTTTAGAAACCAGAAGAATTTAGAAGTCAGGGGAATTGGAAGTCAATGACTCAAGTCTTCTTGTTTTGCAGATGAGGTCCATGAGTCCAGAAGAGGGCAGTGAATGGCCCCAGCTTACACAGTTATTTGTACTTGAGTTAAGGCCAAAGCCAAGGGTCTGAGTCCTTGTAAAATTCTCTAGAATAGCTCACTTTGTCTCCACTGGTGTGCTTCCAAGCTATGGGTTCAACTGAACTTCAGTTTGACATGTTTACCACTAGTCCTACTTATGCTAATGCCCCTTTGGCTTTCTCTGTGCTGTCTATTCCCAATAGTCTTAGGTTACATGATGCAGTCGTGCTGATTGAAGGGATTGATAGGATTACCTTTGGTCAGCTTATATCTATAGTTAGACTACCACAAATGAGGAAGTATGTAGTTGATTAAATATCTAACCAAAGGTATAAAACTAGTTGTCACGTTTAGCTGTACATTAGAATCATCTGGAAGATTGTTTAAAATACCAATGCCCGGACTCAATCTAAATTAAATCAGTATCTACATAGATGGGACCTTGGCATTGGCATTTTAAATGTTCCGCAGGAGATTGTAATATGCAGCCAAGTTTAAGAACCTCTGTTTAGAGGAAGATGTCTAGGAAGGCCTCAGATTATTAAATACTATATGGTTAAGGGATATAAATAGTTGTGGTGATTATATCCTCCCTGTCATTTCCTTCAGCTAATTTAATACCAGTCTGCCATGTTGGCTTTACCAAGGCCTCACAACTTAGGCAGGTGCCATGGTTATCAGAAATGCAAGGTCATCGTTGAGGATACAGAAAATCAATATTTCCTTCACACCAGAAGTGAGCTGTGCTGGATTCGGAGACCCAGTGACATTTTTTCAGTACTTGTTTAGAGGACTGCTTTATGTTTGTTTTTGTTCTAGAAGTATTATGTGGACTCTGGAGCCAAACCTAAGGAATTATTTTTAAATCTCTTTTGATGTCTTGTTGTCTTTTTTTTTTTAGAGAAAAATTCTTTAGAGAGTAACGTTACCAAGATGGTGCTGTAGGTCGTTCCTGACCTTGCTCTCCCTCACAAGAAGAACAACTAGCATCTACGCATGGACAAGAATCCCAGAACATGGGAGTAAGGTTAAATGACCCCTCTTCACCACTGAGGCCCAGACAGACTACATTTGAAAGGTAAGAGGAATGGCTGCGTGCCAACTGCATTGTCCTTCCCCCACACCAGCGCAGCATCATGCAGTAGGTCTCTCCTGAGTCTCTGGCTCCTACAGTGGGGAAAGGGACCTCAGGGGTGACGTCCATCCCCCACCACAGCACTGTGGGTCACTTCATGGGGGCTCCTATTTTGCTGCATGGGGATTGCAGGAGAATCTGCAGGGCTCAACTACTGGGAATCTGATAGTGACAGATAAGTGAGGAGGTGCTTACAGCAACCGGCACTTGGATGTTGGCAGACCAAGTGCATAAATGCAGTACCCAAGTGCGGTAGTTGCATTTATAACCTGTGGCCTTGGTCATCTGCAGAAACAAGTTGGTGGTGCAGTGTGACCACCAACTTGGCAGGGTGCAGGTCTGCCTGATTCAGGCCCTCAGAGGACTTTTGTGGTCCCTGGAGCCTGGTGTGACCACACCCAGGCGGAAGAGCTGAATCATAGCCCCACCCACTATAAAGCATGATCCCCAGCCCCTTCTGACATGAAGGGCTGTAAAGATGACCTGGAAGTTACATAACCCTACAAGATGAAGCTGAGAGGTGGGTAGAGAGAGCTGATCACCCTCACAGCAAAGCCAGTGGCCCTCGTTTGGCCAGTAAACCTAAGGCATGGGTTGGCTTAAGTCAAGTCCTTCTGCTGTGCCCAGGCAGGGAAACTAATTCATAGCCCCACTTATTGCTGAATACAGCCTTCAGCCCACTCTCCCAGGGAACCTTACCAGAGCACATGGGAAGAGGCATAGCCCATCCAACAGCCCTGTTTAAACGTCATGATAGAGAGCTTTATATAAATTCAAGTCATGTACAATACTGTGAACAATTCTTATTGAATAAAATAGATCTTAGTGTCATAAAGTTAGTATCTCCACAATCCCATAACAGCCCATGAAATATGTAACACTCAGATGGTTAGGCAAGGTATTCCAGCTCCATTAAACCAAGCATGCAATGTGCAGATAAATCATTTAAGTTCTTGATTATGTTGTTTTTACATCTGGTCTGGTTATTTGGCTTCATGGAAGTAACGCCTCGTCACTGCACTGATTCTCTCAAAATGGTGCATTTATTTCTGAGGAACAGCTATCTCTTCAGTTACTTTTGCAACATCTCCATAATGGTTGGCATAGACCTTGACTATGTTGCATTTCTACATTAATTGATCATTGCAAAATAATGCCAGGCTCATTTAAAGATGAAGAAATGTTTAAAGCAGAGATTTCTAACTATTCTGAAATGATATTAAACATGCAAAGTCATGCCAAGCTTGGGTTTTCTGTCAGTATAAAATCTGTGTTCTTTTCAGAAAATAATTTGGAAAAACTGTCTTGGACCATCTAATGAGATGCATTGCTAGATATTACATTTTATAAACTTAAAGAGGTTGGATGGTTTTTCTTTTTCTTTTTTTGTCCACTCCCGTTCTCTTTAAGTGTTTCAAGCCTGCGTAGATTTCCTTGGCGTCTCCGTGTGTGGTGTTTCCAGGACCGTCTGATGGTACTGCTGTGAAATGTGATTAGGGAATTTGAGAGAGAAGGGAGTTGGCTGAAGGTCATTACCAATTAGATGAAAACTGAAGGCTACCGAGCTACTCAAATAGAGTAATGAATAATTGTCCAAACTTTTTGAAAGACATTCAGAATGTAATTTCATTGTGGATTTTCATTAAATTGAAAAAATGGCAGAAGTATCAAGTCTACCCAAGACAGCCAAATACGCGTACCTGCGTGGCAAGGCAATTTCCTGCAATCAAGAAGGAGTGGGAAACAGCTGAGATGGGCGCAGGGTTGCCGTAGAGGTTAAGCCACCATCAGTATGTACCTCAATGGATAAGAAAAGCTAAAGCCAAGTGTGGCCCTTTAACTACCAGCCCTACTAGCCTTGTGGGCCTTAGAATGATGGTGGGAAGTTCTCCCATATTTTCTTCATTATTCGAGAAAATAAAAGGATAGCCATCTCTCAAGACCAGCATTTGCTTCAACCTAATGGAGGGGGATTAGGTTCTTTGCTTGTTTCTCTAATGGGCTGATATAAAAAACTAATTTGCCCCAGTTTAAAATTATATTGCAAATATTCCCAGTGAGCATATAATCGTATAACAACAATTTAATTGTTTTGAAAGGTAAAATGCAGAATAAAAAAACTATCCACAAAATGGGAGCCTTTTCTATTTAATTACAGCGATTTTAACAGCTTCACCAATTGCATCTCCTGTTCTCAAAAGCAATATAATTATATATAAATAATTCAAGAAAAGATGTTAGTGTGCAAGCCCAGAAACATGAATAATACTTAATATTTATAATTGAACTCTATAACCAAAAGTGAAAATAGAGTAATGTAAGTCTCCAGCATTAAAAATGAAAAGATATGCCATACCACCAGAAGAACTGGCTTTACCTGGAATAGAACACAAAGAATATGAAAATAAAAGTCAAAGAACTACCATAAAATCCTCCATTGGAAACTGGAAATCTGAAATTCAGACGATGTTCAGTAATTTGGCCCGGAAAAGCATACAAGATTCTGTGATGATGGTAGATATTATAGATTAGGGTTTTTTTTCCCTTTTTCTGAGTTAAAGAACACGTTGTGAAATTATGCTGTGTTGTGTCTCAGTCAGAAATACATTGAAATGTCCAAACACATCTGAGCTGGAACTTCTAGAGAAGATAAAGCAGTCAAATGCATCCAGAGAAAATAGAAAAACTAATTACACAGCCATTCTGTGAAAGGAGCTCTTCAGCAGCTATGAATCATAAAATTAAAATTAGTTCTGTATTTAACTGCAAGAAAACTGAATCCAAATTAAACTAATTTAGCATTGTCATTCTTCCACATTAAACAAATACTGTTAAGGAAACAATCAACGGAATGAAAAGGCTACCTGTGGAATGGGAAGAATACTTGTAAAACACATATCTGATGAGAGGTTAGTATCCAAAGTATTATATATAAGGCACTCCAACAACTCAATAGCAAAATTATATAAACAACTTGATTAAAAATACCTAAAGGAAGTGAATAAAGATTTCTCCAAAGAAGACATATGAATGGCCAGTAGGTATATGAAAAGATGCTAATCATTAAGGAAATTGAAAAAAATCCACAATAAGATATCACCTCACACCTGTTAGGATGGCCAGCATTAAAAATAACAACAACTGTTGGAAAGGATGCGGAGAAAAGGGAAACCCTGTGCACTGTTGGTGGGAATGTAAAATGGGGCAGCCACTGTGGAAAACAGTGTGAGGGTTCCTCAAAAAATTAAAAATGGCACTACCATATGATCCGGCAGTCCCACTTCCGGGTATTTATCCAGAAGAATTGAAACAGGATCTTGAAGAAATATTTGCACATACATGTCTTATGTCATTTGCAGTATTATTCACAACAGCCAAGAGATAGAAGCAAATTAAATGTCCATCAGCAGATGACTGAAGAAAATGTGGTAACTAATTGATTCAGGACCATTTACTGATAAGACAATTCTTTTCCCCACTTTTTCTGGATCACCATCTTTGTTTTATATCAAGTATTCATATTTATTAATCAATTCTAGATTCTCTATTCTGTTTAAGTAGTCTCTATTCTGAAACAAATACCAAACTTAATGCTTGATATTTTATAAAGCAAGTCCTCTAAATGTATTATCCCTCAGGAATGTCTTGGCTATTTTTGGCTTTTTACTGTACATGTAATGTGTTGATTTTAACATAAAAATATTCTAAGATGTTCATTGAGATTGAATTTAATTTTATGTCAATTTTGAGGTTACTGGCATCTTTGCAGTATTTTCTTCCAATCTTTGAATGGTATCCTATCTTCAATTTGTTGGTTCATTTATTTTATTAATTGAAAGAAATTTTAAATAGTACTTTGAAGTCTTTTTATGCACTGTTCTTACACTTCATTACATTTATTCCTAGGTATTTGATTCATTCTTAGGTTACTGTAAATTATATTATTTTCATTTTATTTTAATTATTTACTTATCCCACATTGAAATAATTGATTTTTTAAAAAAATATATGTGATTTTTAATTCGCAAAGCACTCTTTTTTTAATTATATTTTATTGATTATGCTATTACAGTTGTCCCATTTTCCCCCCTTCATTACCCTCCACCCTGCACACCCCCTCCCACCCACATTCCCCCCTTTAGTTCATGCCCATGTGTCATAAGTTCTTTAGCTTCTACATTTCCCACACTATTCTTGCCCTCCCCTGTCTATTTTCTACCTACCATCTATGCTATTTGTTCTATGTACCTTGTCCCCCTCTCTCCTCTTCCCACTCCCCTATTGCTAACCCTCCATGTGATCTCCATTTCTGTGTTTCTGCTCCTGTTGTAGTGGTTTGCTTAGTTGGCTTTTGTTTTAGGTCTGGTTGTTAATACCTGTGAGTTTGCTGTCTTTTTACT